>JASANE010018155.1:0-12677 GCA_030248225.1 Trileptium ribeirensis
TGTGAATTCGAGCCAAAAAATTGTAAGTCCTGGATACAGCGTTTAAGGTCTGGACCCAAAAGAAATTTGAATGCTATTTGAAAAATACATGAATTTGAAAAAACCCTGCATGCAGGGCATCAATAATAGTTTATATATAGGGTTTTCTCTGTAAATTGAATTTGATGGTTTGGCGATCCTAGAGCCTAGCAGGAATGTTTTATGACTTTTCAGTTGCTTTCAATAGACTTAGGGTCAATGAACCCAATTGCCAAGATACAATTTTTTCCGTAATTTGGTTACGTTTTCCGTACGGGACAAAAAATGGTGTATACAGATTAGAAAAAATTCCCTAAACGAGAATTGGAAAAAGAAACACCTGGTTACTGCAACATGGTACAATTTTTATAACTCTGTTATAATCTGAAAAATGCTTTTTAGTCATAACAATGCCCTTCGTTATTTCACTCACTGAAATATCGAAAACAAGCAAAACGTTACACCCTTTACAGCAAACCTGAATTTTCAGCTAAAATAGCAAAAACAAGTGTTTTTTGCACCCCTAAATAAGTGAGTAGATGAAATTTTATTTATAAATGCCGATAATACAATTAAAAAGGGGTTCGCCAACTCCTAATCCAACAGCTGAAAGCCAAACACCGAAAACAATATATTTTGCTGACTATTCCGTTTTATGTGTTTAATGGCAGTTAGTTTGGTTTACATGAATGTGAATAATGCAATAATTATAACGTTACTACTTCAACTAGAATACCACTACACACTGCTGACTATTCCGCTTTATGTGCTTAATGGCAGTTTGTTTGGTTCACATGAATGTGAATAATGCAATAATTATAACGTTACTACTTCATGTAGAATACCACTACACGCTTTAGTTCCGAATTTTTGTCCCCAAGAAACACGATTAACCCAGTTTTAGGGGTATAGGAAGGTAGTTAGGTACTGGAAATAGGGCTCACAAGGTCACCAGAGCGGCGAATTTCATAAACCTTGCTTTTTAACGAACCTAAATACCACTTTAGGCGCGCCAGATACAAAAAATCACCTTTTGGGTCCCCAGATATACGATTAGCCCAATAAATTTTAAGAGTATAGGAAGGTAGCTGGGTGCTGGAAATAGTGATCAAAATATCATAGTGCCAAATTTGACCAAGTTTGCTTTTTAACAGACCTAGGTAACACTTTGGGCCAGCCAGATACGAAAAATCTAATTTTTGGAGCCCCAGAAACACGATTAGCCCAATTTTAGGAGTATAGGAAGATTTCGACCAATTTTAGGAGTATAGGAAGATTTGATCCAATTCGGCTGGAAAATTTGCTTTTGAGGAATGCAGACATAGCCGAACTTTTTGCACCGAATATAACATCGCGTTCCATAAACCGAATAAAGACCAATGTGATGTTTGTCAACTGCAAACTGCTAAAGCCCGCACAGCATCAGCTTATCTTCAGGCGAAATTCTTGCCACATAGAGCAAATGTGGAAGCGACTGATCGGGTCTAGACACTTGGCGAGAAGCGGTGCCAAAAATAAATTTCTTTTCTCCTAGCTTCATTTGATCTTGAGGCGGTCTTAGTGACTCCCTTTCCGATTTTGGTTTATAGCCTCTGGGAAAATTTTTAAGTTTCCAATCGGTCTAAAGTACAAAAATTTGATCAAAATTTGTACTAAAATTAAGTTCTGAAGCCAAAAATTTCCCAAATTTTGTCAAAATTTCCTTCAAAATAGCTTTTTCTCTCCATCAAAAGCGTTTTGGCAGTGTTTCTGACATAATTTTTAACCGTTTTTCGCTTAGTAAAATGCCCCCTGGCAAAATCGCGCGCCCCCCGGTTCGGAACCAGGTTGTGCCCCTGGTTCCTGCCCCCTGGCAAAATTTTCAGCGAATGGAGAGCCCAGTGTACATCGTGACAAGTCTACCTTACTGTACAGGCTACATGTTTTATGACGAGCATTTACGTAATTATTTCATACTAACTGCATTACATGTTTAATTTTTTGCAATAATTGCAACTGATAACCGTTTTGTTTAAGTCAATTAAATGTCTGAACTCTGCAGTTTAGTTATAATAAGTTATGCTTTATATAACTTAATAAAAGCATAACTGACATTTTGGCGTCGCTGTAGATCAGTTTGCTGTAAAGGGTGTAACGTTTTGCTTGTTTTCGATATTTCAGTGAGTGAAATAACGAAGGGCATTGTTATGACTAAAAAGCATTTTTCAGATTATAACAGAGTTATAAAAATTGTACCATGTTGCAGTAACCAGGTGTTTCTTTTTCCAATTCTCGTTTAGGGAATTTTTTCTAATCTGTATACACCATTTTTTGTCCCGTACGGAAAACGTAACCAAATTACGGAAAAAATTGTATCTTGGCAATTGGGTTCATTGACCCTAAGTCTATTGAAAGCAACTGAAAAGTCATAAAACATTCCTGCTAGGCTCTAGATAGCCAAACCATCGGATTCAGAATACAGAAAAACCCTATATATAAACTATTCTTGATGCCCTGCATGCAGGGTTTTTTCAAATTCATGTATTTTTCAAATAGCATTCAAATTTCTTTTGGGTCCAGACCTTAAACGCTGTATCCAGACTTACAATTTTTGGCTCGAGAATTTCACGAAATTTTATACAATAAAGAAACGTAATTACGAAACGCAATTTGATATTATTACAAATATATAAATTATTCTCTGCCTGTCCCAAACCAGCGAGCGGGCCAGCCGTGAAACCAGCAGCAAGCAACTATATACGGATGTAAGTACAAACGGCTGAAAGCCTGCACTTTGTAATGGAATTTATTAGCAGACCCTATGTCTCCGAAGCCAAAATTGTCCTGAGTCCAGCGTAGGTCCAGCAAAAATTTTTTGGGTCCACGTAAAAATATTTGGGTCCAAACCCACCCTTGGACCTAAAAAACCTTGTCTGCATGCAATAAATAACCAAACAAATGAAAATTAGCTACATTTGGGAAACCGGGATCGTCGATCGCAAAACCCTTGAAACTCCATGAAAAGATATAATATAGTCAAGTTGGACTTTAATTAACAAAACCGGCGCTTTGACCATGCTTGATATTTTAAAAGGCATGCATTGCGAGGTAAAAACATGCAATAACATGTCAAAATTTGAAAAATCGCTATTTCTGGTTAAGGGTCGACGGGCCATATTCGCGCATACAGCGGCCCAGAGAGTGATCCCACTATAAATTTGTGGTCAGCAAAGCTGTAAATCTCGATGAGCTGATTCTGAAATGTGGTCTCGATTATTCGATGCGCAGCCTATGTCGTGCGATATGGGCTGCGAAAGACTGGTAACCGTATGGCCAAACATGGCCAAGAACCCTTAAACCCTGTTTTGCCATTTTAACCCCGAAGATGGGGTAGCAGCTGTTCGTGTTTTACTAAACGGCCTTCGGCACTTCAGCTATCGAATAAAAAGTTATCGAAATCCATCCGCGCGGAGGTTAGTTATGCGTAACAGAAACAGACAAAAAAAGAAATTCTTGCAATTTTATTCCTAGCGCCCTCAGTGGAAGCTGCGCTCGCCTCGCTCGATCCGTTTCAGTAGAATCGACCGCTCATTTTTGTTACTTATTTAGGGTATTTGCCACCGAAAGCAATGATTCTGGTCTAAAGAAGCTGTTGGAAGTAGTTCCTGAGTGGCTGTTGTGGCAAACGGGTATTGAAATACAATTCTTAGGCCACACGCTTTTCTCATTAAAAGAATTTCTTCCGCTGGCTGAAGTCCGTGATGTTAACTATAAAGATATGCGTTTTAAATATCAGCAGGTATTTATTTTTGTATTTAATTTAGTTGTTTTAGTTGTAACTTTGGCTTGATGTAACGCTATTAAAATAAATTTCACCTGTTTAAATAATGGTATCTAACAACTTGTTAAGTCACAGCGGTGTACAGTACTCGCCACAATTGACTGTCGCCATACGAGCGAGCGAGCAACGAGCAGTTTTTTGAAATTAAAAATTCTGCCACGAGCGAGCAGCGAGCTAACAAGGAGCGAACAACGAGCGAGTAGCGAGCGAACAACGTGCGAGCAGTGACCACTCATATGTAGTTAGCATTCGTAACTTGACTGCTTCCATATTACTTTATCGCAAAATATACATGTAGACATTGTTTTGTATGTGTTGGTATTATTGACGGAGTAACATTCATATTCAATGTATTCAATAAATGTCGGCCAAAGTAACTAGAGTTTTGAAATTGGGGCCACTTGTATCGATGTGTCTTTAGGCTCAGCCATAAAAAATCGACATTAGCTTACAAATATAAATATTTACAATTCCAGACCGGTGGATTGGCAGTAGGACTAGGTTATCAACGACCATACCCCATGCCACCTTAAAAAATCAGTTCGCAAGCCCCTTGAGACGTGAGTACTTTTCTAAATATATATATATATTACATACTGCCATTACACATTTTTTTAGTATTTATGTTCGAATACGAATTTATGTTTACATTTTAATAAACTTTGTTGTTATGTATTTGTATATATTTTTAATATTAACTTAGTTTGCTAATTCTTCGTTTAATAAGACTAAGTTTTTTGTTGACATATTATATTCGGCGCCAGTATTTTTTTCCGCAGTAATATATCGACGATAGGGTGAGCGGGGGTCAGGTCAGCTGCCTAAAGGGAGGGTGGTCCCACGCCTCATGGGATAGAGTAACCACCTACTGCTCTCCCTCATAAGCATGTATGATTCGATTACATAGCAGCGAGTAACCGACCCGGTCTTATCGTATATATTTCGTATCCACCAGAACTTACTCACTCCAACACCGAAAAGCTCACCAATCCCTTTATATCTAGTTGCTACCGCAATGTAAACTCTTTCAGTCGTCGACCGTTTGAACGAGAAGGGCATAAAGTCAGCACAGAAAAAAGCTCAATCCAGATCTCATTTTGCTGTTTGTTTGCTGAAAAAGTATTTAAACCTGACGAAATGAAGGGTCGCAATTGTACTGGGACACGGGGCAAAGAGGCATTGTGCCAGCAGAAACTACTATACTGGCCTGTCCACAGCCCTCCGAAAAGTGGGGGGGAACTTCGGGGGCCCCCTTGTTCATTCTCGGGGAAAATTTTAAAGTGGGGGGGGTGAATTTTGCTTAAAAATGCAAAATATTTCCATATTTTCATGCATTTTTACTACTGTGAACGTACTTTAGTATATATATAAAATATAGTTTTGTCTAGGTTTCCGGCGTATGGACAAGAAAACGAGCAAAAATGTTGGAAAAATTGTATTTTGATACTCGATGCGTATTTGCGCCGACATTATAAATAGAGTTATCTGGTTATGAGGTTTCTTGCAGGAGTATTTCTATTTACTGTTAACTACATTATTTCATATATCCTGTTGACGACATTTGCTATAGACTGTTAACTACGTTGTTTTTCTGACGAGTAAAATGAAAAAAATTGTAGAACAAGCTAAACATTAACACATGTGTATTCCAATCTTGTGCTATGTACACTTGTTTTAAAATTTGCAACAGCTACCAGAATTGCGGAACCGACGACAGCGGCTGCAATGGCGACTTGCGTTGCTGCAACATTGCACTATAGACGACGTAAATTACTACCGTCGAGAACTTTCTATTTATTGAGAATCTATACATAACGGATTTCACTATAGCAATAAATAATCGCCGACAATGTAAATAACAGAAAAATAATAACAGAGTAGCAGACGTTGGTAGTGTTTTATATGATTACACAAACGATTTATGTGTTGTATATCTTTATTCTCTTAAATTATATATCTCTATAATTTTTGTATACTATTACATACATAATGTATATCTGTATTTGGAGGTTTGCAAACGAGCAAGCAACGAGCAATTTTCAAAATTTCAATATAATACTTTAGTTTTCTGCGAGCAAGTTGCGAGCGAGCAACGAGGGAACAACGAGCGAGCAGCAGTCAATTGTGGCAAGTACTGTATTCGCTGTGAAACATTAGTAGCTAATTTTGTTAATAAGTCGTTCAAATTCGAAAGCAGAAGTTGGATTATTGATTGGTGAAACAAGCGTTGTTTCTAGATACATGCACATATACTACGCAAGCTGACCGAGATTAAATTAGCGAATTTCAAACTGGGGCTGAATCCTTAAAACAAAAATAGTTAAATTGAAATTTGTGATGATTGCATGCAGCATAGAAGCAGTACCAATTTCTGCAAGTTAACCATTGTATTAAGTTTTTCACTTCTTCACATATTCTAAATGTTCTGTCGCGCGCGCATTATTTGCTAGGTGCAGCAAGCTAAACCGAGCTGTTTGTGTCACATTGCCGCACCACTAGATAAAAACGAGGTGACCGGGTCAACGCTCGATCTCTTCTACTTCTTGCACAAAATTACGCTATATTCGCCGTAGTCAGAAGTTACATCCAATAAAAAACGAGTTACAGACTGAAAATAGACCGAATCTTTCATTTTGCTACGTGTATCCGTAATTTCTGTTTTAGTAAGTTAATATGAGCAGTTTGGTCTGTCCACAGTCTTCCGAAAACTGGGGTCAGAAATTCGGGTGTGGGCATGTTCATTCTTGAAGAAAATTTCAAAATGTGGATAAATTTTGCTTGAAGGTGTTAAATATGTCGACATCTCCTTGCATTTTAACTGTCTTGCAATTATTATCAGGCTGTAAAACGACGTTTAAGCATTAAAAATGGTGGTTGTTTGAAAAAAACATTTTGCCTACAGGAAACGCAGGATTTTACATAAATCATGGCTTTAGTTAAACATGGGCTTTTGGGCCGAGTGGGTGGAGGAGGCTGGGGAACGGACACAGAAGGAAATCTCACGAACATGGGAGATTGGAAAGTAACCCCACAGTAGACAGGCCATGCAGTTATTGCTATTATAAGCATTTGAGATGTTACGTATCGGTGACTGCGAAAACGGCTTCACTGAAAAGCCACGTTATCTGTAATATATTATCTTTCTGATGTGTAAGTTGTAGCAATATTTGGTTCTTGCTCGAGACGTATTATTACATAAACTGTTTTATTCCGAACGATTTTTTGCCTTCAGGATTCTGCGTGGTCTCTAGTCAATGCTGAAAACCTGTCAGTAATGGAACTGTATATCCCGAATTTGTTGTTCACAATTCGATGTCAGTCGTTGACTCACGACCAATCTAAAATGATCATGTTACAGTCGGATTATCAGCTCATGACAAGGCTTCTTGCTATGACCGTTGAAATTATAGGTATAGCAATTTTCTTTTAGAGACGACAAGTACCCATGAATGGTTCGGGATTGGTCGAGGAGATCGTGTAGTTTATAGCGATGTTTAATAATGGTCTTTTTGGAAGATGCTTTTGTCCGTTGTTTTTTTTAGTTGATGCTAGTTGACATAGACCTATCTTAGTCAAATGAGTTCATTTTATCCGGCTTGCTCCTGTTATGGGTTACTTACAAACCCAAAACACGTTCGAAGCCATAAACAACCGTAAAATGATTCGGATCGCGCCAAAACGATTGCACTGTTAAAAACGGAGTTCCGCTGAATAGATTGTGCTGCTACTACGCTAAACTATTCATGGCACACCTAGCTAATCTAGATGTAAAATTTTGTTAATGATCTCTGTTGGACAGTATAGGTTGGAAAGTTCTGCCGACGGGAAGATGTGGCTATTTCTCTATCATAGTGAAAGTCACCTGTTCGATAAATGAAACTATAGATAGCTGAACCCGTCGCCTGCAGTGGTGCTTTAAAAAGGCTGACTGGGGTGAGTTCCAGTCGTTCTATTAATATGGAAGCTTGGAAACGGTTTGGAAACAAAAATATAGATCGAAAAAGCTCTTAATGTCTTGAACAATCGCATCGTCCACAATGTTGCAATGAACAACATTCCAACCGGGAATGTTAAGAAGTTCATCTGCTTGTGACCGAAAGAAATGGCTGCAAAAGTAAACAAATATGGCAGTATCAAAAGTGGTGATGGATTTGACGTGGTGATTTGAAGGAAAAGTCAAATTAAGTAAAGCAATCTATCCGAGAAACGAAATTATTGTGCTGGCAAGGAAAGACAAGTCGCTTCAACAGAAATACTAATCGACGCGATCATGGACCTAAGTAGTTTCCTGGATATTAACATCAAAGTCTGTCGCAGAGCAGCCCGAGAAACCATGATTGAAGTTCGGAACAGATTATGATACTCATCGTATCAAGCGCCTTGCTGGGGATTCACGTGCTCTGAGCTACGGTTACAATCAGAATTAAGTGCTTATAAAATCGAAAGCAAACGAAATCGCAATCGATCGATCTTCGTTTAAACGAAATTTCGTTAAATTAAACGCGAACTAACATTTTTTATTAAATTAATTTTTTTATTTTGACGCAATCGAAATTCGTTAAATTAATCGACGTTCGTTTAAACGAACGATTTTCGTTTAAACGCAAACGATCAAAATCGAACGAAGCTTCGATCGATTTTTGAGCACTTAATTCTGATTGTAACTGTAGATATTCACAGTACGCAAACTGAAAATGGCCTTTAAACAGCTAAAGCAGGCAGGTGTGGTAGGCCCAGGCGGCGTTTCAAGCCCAGTGCTGTCTCATTTGTCTGGATTCGCTGTTAGATATGCAACCTTTCATGGGCGCCAAAAATGTACCTGTGTAGCGCAAAACTGCCACCGTCATAGCAATAAAGCCTGCTGAAAGTCCAGGTTTGTATATTTAATGTGGGGCGGCTAAAGGATATCAGCCGGCTCACAGAGTGCTACTCTGGTTTTTGTCCTACAGATTGACCGAGGACAAAGTATTCAGGGTTTTTCAGGAAATTGCAGACGTCCTGCAAGCAAGAAAATAACTGCGTTAATCGACTTCGTGTGTGCGTTTGATAGAGCTTGGAGAACTGGAATCCTTGCGTTGAGATTCCAGAATTGTATGTTAAATGGACAGACTATAATGGAACAAAAGGTAAAATACCTATTTTGAGAACTTAAACAGCAAACAACGTGTTAGAATTGTATGTTAAATGGACAAACTATAATGGAACAAAAGGTAAAATACCTATTTTGAGAACTTAAACAGCAAACAACGTGTTAGGTGCCGTTGTGTCCCCTACTATTCTTGTGTGTCCATCAATAACAACCTGGATGAGATACATATCGCCTTGAGTAAATGCTTGCTTTTTCACGCATGAGCCCCGTGGTCCAGTGATGAAACCATTATGTAGAGTGAAAATTCCAAACGACCCTCGATAGGCTGAAGCTGTAGATGGACATGTGGAAAATGCATATCAACGTCACATAATGTGAACCATGAATTTTTCGCTGGATCCGAGCGAAAGCTGGATCCGAGCGAAAGAAGAGCCCAAGCCAACCCACTGCATCAAATGTGCTGATCAAGTGAATTTTTAAAAATCATCTTTGATAAGCGGCTGTCTTTCAAACATTACTTAAAGAAGGTAGAATCCAAGTGCCGAAAGTGGCAAATGTGCTACGTTGGCTCCGTATAAGATCTTGAGCATATTCAAAAACAGCAATGTGAATTTTATGTCGTGTGTATAAAATCAAAAGTGGATTGCTGCAGTGGAGCATGCTTGCGGTTTGTCACGAGGACAACTATCAACAAATATAAAGCAGAATCATCTATTACGGAACACAAAAATTTTCATACTTTCATTTAAGGAACACTGATGGTTTTTTCATTTCTACTAGTGATATCTAAAATATTTAAAAAGCAAAAGCTTCAGACTCATTGTAACGACTTTCAGTACAAGATATTAGAAATTATCCTGTATATAAAAATTACTTATGTTATGAAACGAAAACTGTAATGTTCCTACCTTGGTTTTAGCCACTTAAGAAACATCTCCTCTTAATTATACAGCAACTACCGCCCTACTATGTGGCCATCATACATGCTCATAGGATGGGATATTCCACCCTTCTGAGACGCCGCCCTCGACACAATGGTGGCGCCACGGGCGCCGCGCCGCAACCCTCCCCGCAGACCGGCTGAGCCTCTGAGAGATCGAAGTCCGACTTCTTTCCCCAAGGACCTGCCTACCAGGGAGTAACCGGAATTCCGGTTCCGGTTCCGGCGAAAATCGTGTTCCGGTTGCGGTTCCGGCAAAGGGCAAAAACCATACCGGAACCGGAATTCCGGTTTAAAAATTTTGTTTGAAATTTTCCACATTTTTGCTTCATCTCTGATCCAAAAATATGTAATATATATTATACAATGATCAAGCTCCAATACAACCAAGCAAAAGAAAAGATTAACTAAGCAATTTACCGTGTGAAACGTAAGTAGAACACATAATTTCAGTAGAAATTTTTCATAATAATCTGCAACAGTTTGTTAACAAATCAAAACCAAGTCGATGCTTGTAGCAACTATTTTACACATTCAGAAGTCTCCGGATTACGTTCGAATTAAACCAGTCCAACTGGGTAACAGAGTATGGCTTACATAGAAGTACTTAGCGTATGCTTGGCTAATATAAATTGCGTCAAGCGCCAGCCAGTGCGCTTGTAAACTTTGTAAATCAGGCGAAATTAAAGTGAAGTAACGTTATCTACAACGCAGCCAAAAACTGCTTTCTTGGAAATGAACTGGATTTATTGAAACTGTGCGAGCAGTATAACAGTTTGTCTCATTTATAGCATTATGATTAGAAAGTTATTATCATTATCATTTAACTGACGGGCACTGTTTGTCCAACGCTAGCCTAAACAGTGTCTCTTACCACTGATCAGAAAATTACTTTTTATCTATTAATTTTTCCTGAATCATATAAACCAATAATTTCAAGTTTCCTACAGGACAACATCTAACAAACGTATATATGTGTAGTAAAGGGATTTGGTTTATATGATTAATATTTTCTTCAAGAACTCGACGGACATTGTGATATTTCAAAACTATACGGCTAGTAAGAATACTTTGCTTCGCTCGTTTCACTCACTACACTCAGAATTCATTATGCAAGCTCAAGCAGCAAGAGTAACGACTGTCCTAACAAGGTCGATTTCGATTCATCTCTTCCTGCAAGAAACAAAACTTCTACTCTCGAGTTCTTGAAGAAAATTACTGGTATGGCTTTGCAAAAATGCATCCATCAAAACGATCATTTTCCCACTGCCGAAATCGTCAAAACAAACATAATAACACACTTGCACATTTGCACATAGACATCACTTAACATAGACCTTAACCTAAGTGTTACCACAGTGTCAGAGGTTCCTGAAATTTGGTCCACATTCGGAGTAATGTCGTCCGTCGTCGTATTCTTTCGCGCATCGCCAAAGCGACTTGCTTTCCTCAAAAGATCGGTGAAAGCCTTGAATCCTAATGCAACTAAAACTGTTCTGCCTAAGCTTAGCGACACCAGGTGGGTTGAACGTCACGCTGCATGTTTGACTTTCTCGGAACTGTATCCTTGTGTGGCTGCAGCGTTGAAAAATATTGCCCAATATGAAACTGACCAATACCAATAAACTGTTGGGCAAGCCACCGGTCTTCTATGGCTATCACCAGATCATCTTTCATTCTTCGTCATGTACTGTGCGCCATTAAAGCCATAGCTGTGGATTTTTATATTGAAACCAAACAGCTTCTGCATAGTGATAAACAGTCGGCTGAGCAAGAATTCGAACGCTGGAAATTAAAATGCCGATCAATCGTTCAACTTTGTTCTAACTGTGCTACAGGCAGAATTTAGTTTTAAAGAAGCACTAATACAGGTCGCTATCAGGTATCTGTTGTAAAACGTTTGTTAAAATTGTTGCAAAGAGGCGAGTGAATTTTCCACAAATATTGCCCAGAAATAATAGAATTATAAATGTCTGCCTGCGTCGTTCATAACTAATTAAGTCAAACATGGTTTTAGAAAAATTAAAGATCCGCCCGCCCCCCTGTCAGAAATTTCTAAAACCGCGCCTGATGAGCAGGCTTAAACCGGTTGCGTCATGGAGGCATCTTAGCCAGCTGGAACCGACGATTGCGGCCTTACGAACTCGATTACCGAAAATCTCTGTAGGACAGGGCGTAACCTGAGTTCGGAATCCGGCGATAATCGTGTTCCGGTTGCGGTTTCGGCAATAGGTAACAGCCATACCGGAACCGGGAATCTAGTTTTGAAATTTTCTACATTTTTTGCTCCAGCTGTTGTGTAAACATATATTATACAGTGATCAAGTTCCAATGCAACCAAACAAAAGAAACAGATTAACTCAGCAACTTGCCCTGTAAGACCAATTATGACAAAAATTTAGTAGATTTTTTTATTTGCTGCACCCAGTTGGGATTAGTTCACTGTACACCTTTTGATGGCAAAACAAAGCCAGCCGAATATAACCGGTCCAACTGGATGTGCATAACAGAGTATGGTTTGATTAAAAGTACTTAGGACGGAACTGTTAAACGTAAACATTGCGCGACGTAAACAATTCTGAGTTATTTTACAAGAATGTAACCTTTGCTAACACAAATTGGCTCAAGCACCAGTCAGTGAGCTTGTAAATTTTATAAATCTGGATATATTGTAGTAAAATGCAACGCAGCTAGAAACTGTGTTCTTAGTAATGAAGTATATTTATTGAAACAGTGCGAGCAGTTATCACAGTGTTTACAGAAATTTAGTTTTATTAGCTTGCTCGACACATTCATACTCACAGAAGACA
>JASANE010018157.1:0-58850 GCA_030248225.1 Trileptium ribeirensis
ATGTAGCTTTAAACCGGTCCATCTGCTCCATAAAAATACACTACACGCTTTCTCCATTCTAGAAATACTTCAAAAGTGTGCACGTGTATTTTACTTATTTAACATATTTCGATACTTCAAAAGTGTGCACGTGTATTTTACTTATTTAACCTATTTCGATACTTCAAAAGTGTGTACGTGTATTTTACTTATTTAGCCTATTTCGATACTTCAAAAGTGTGTACGTGTATTTTACTTATTTAACCTATTTCGATACTTCAAAAGTGTGAACGTGTATTTTACTTATTTAACCTATTTAGATACTTCAAAAGTGTGTACATGTATTTACTTATTTAGCCTATTTCGATACTTCAAAAGTGTGTACGTGTATTTTACTTATTTAACCTATTTCGATACTTCAAAAGTGTGCACGTGTATTTTACTTATTTAACCTATTTCGATACTTCAAAAGTGTGTACGTGTATTTTACTTATTTAGCCTATTTCGATACTTCAAAAGTCTGTACGTGTATTTTACTTATTAACCTATTTCGATACTTCAAAGGTGTGTGTGTGTATTTTACTTATTTAACCTATTTCGATACTTCTAAAGTGTGTACGTGTATTTTACTTATTTAACCTATTTCGATACCTCAAAAGTGTGTACGTGTATTTTACTTATTTATCCTATTTCGATACTTCAAAACTGTGTACGTGTATTTTACTTATTTAACCTATTTCCATACTTCAAAAGTGTGTACGTGTATTTTACTTATTTAACCTATTTCGATACTTCAAAAGTGTGTACGCGTATTTTACTTATTTAACCTATTTCGATTCTTCAAAAGTGTGTACGTGTATTTTACTTATTTAACCTTATTCGATACTTCAAAAGTGTGTACGTGTATTTTACTTATTTAACCTATTTCGATACTTCAAAAGTGTGTACGTGTATTTTACTTATTTAACCCATTTCGATACTTCAAAAGTGTGTACGTGTATTTTACTTATTTAACCTATTTCGATACTTCAAAAGTATGTACGTGTATTTTACATATTAACCTATTTCGATACTTCAAAGGTGTGTGCGTGTATTTTACTTATTTAACCTATTTCGATATTTAAAAAGTGTGTACGTGTATTTTACTTATTTAACCTATTTCGATACTTCAAAAGTGTGTACGTGTATTTTACTTATTAACCTATTTCGATACTTCAAAGGTGTGTGTGTGTATTTTACTTATTTAACCTATTTCGATACTTCTAAAGTGTGTACGTGTATTTTACTTATTTAACCTATTTCGATACTTCAAAAGTGTGTACGTGTATTTTACTTATTTAACCTATTTCGATACTTCAAAAGTGTGTACGTGTATTTTACTTATTTAACCTATTTCGATACTTCAAAAGTGTGTACGTGTATTTTACTTATTTAACCTATTTCGATACTTCAAAAGTGTGTACGTGTATTTTACTTATTTAACCTATTTCGATACTTCAAAAGTGTGCACGTGTATTTTACTTATTTAACCTATTTCGATACTTCAAAAGTGTGTACGTGTATTTTACTTATTTAACCTATTTCGATACTTCAAAAGTGTGTACGTGTATTTTACTTATTTAACCTATTTCGATACTTCAAAAGTGTGTACGTGTATTTTACTTATTTAACCTATTTCGATACTTCAAAAGTGTGTACGTGTATTTTACTTATTTAACCTATTTCGATACTTCAAAAGTGTGTACGCGTATTTTACTTATTTAACCTATTTCGATTCTTCAAAAGTGTGTACGTGTATTTTACTTATTTAACCTTATTCGATACTTCAAAAGTGAATACGTGTATTTTACTTATTTAACCTTATTCGATACTTCAAAAGTGTGTACGTGTATTTTACTTATTTAACCTATTTCGATACTTCAAATGTGTGTACGTGTATTTCACTTATTTAACCTATTTCGATACTTCAAAAGTGTGTACGCGTATTTTACTTATTTAACCTATTTCGATACCTCAAAAGTATGCTATATCTATTTTCTTTATTCTATCCTATTTCGATACTTCAAAACTGTATACGTGTATATTATTTACTTAACCTATTTCCATACTTCAAAAGTGTGTACGTGTATTTTACTTATTTAACCTATTTCGATACTTCAAAAGTGTGTACGCGTATTTTACTTATTTAACCTATTTCGATACTTCAAAAGTGTGTACGTGTATTTTACTTATTTAACCTTATTCGATACTTCAAAAGTGTGTACGTGTATTTTACTTATTTAACCTATTTCGATACTTCAAAAGTGTGTACGTGTATTTTACTTATTTAACCTATTTCGATACTTCAAAAGTGTGTACGTGTATTTTACTTATTTAACCCATTTCGATACTTCAAAAGTGTGTACGTGTATTTTACTTATTTAACCTATTTCGATACTTCAAAAGTATGTACGTGTATTTTACTTATTAACCTATTTCGATACTTCAAAGGTGTGTGCGTGTATTTTACTTATTTAACCTATTTCGATACTTCAAAAGTATGTACATATATTTTTTCTCAAAAGTGTGTACGTGTATTTTATTTATTTAACCTATTTCAATACTTCAAAGGTGTGCATGTGTATTTTACTTATTTAACCATATTTTGATACTTTCAAAAGTGTGTACGTGTATTTTACTTATTTAACCTATTCGATACTTCAAAAGTGTGTACGTGTATTTTTACTTATTTAACCTATTTCGATACTTAAATTTTTTCTTATTTAACCACTGTATCATATTTTCTTATTTAACCTATTCGATACTTCAAAAGTGTGTACGTGTATTTCTCTTATTTAACCTATTTTCGATACTTCAAAAGTGTGCACGTGTATTTTCTTTATTTAACATATTTCGATACTTCAAAAGTGTGTACATGTATTTTACTTATTTAACCTATTTCAATACTTGAAGTGGTGTACGTGTATTTTACTTATTAACCTATTTAGATACTTAAATATCTATTATTTACTTATTAACCTATTATACAATTCTTTTTACTTATTTAACCTATTTCGATACTTCAAAAGTGTGTACGCGTATTTTCTTATTTAACCTATTTCGATTCTTCAAAAGTGTGTACGTGTATTTACTTATTAACCTTATTCGATACTTCAAAAGTGAATACTTCTATTTTTATTATTAACCTTATTCGATACTTCAAAAGTGTGTACGTGTATTTTACTTATTTAACCTATTTCGATACTTCAAATGTGTGTACGTGTATTTCACTTATTTAACCTATTTCGATACTTCAAAAGTGTGTACGCGTATTTTACTTATTTAACCTATTTCGATACTTCAAAAGTGTGTACGTGTATTTTACTTATTTAACCTATTTCGATACTTCAAAAGTGTGTACGTGTATTTTACTTATTTAACCTTATTCGATACTTCAAAAATGTGTACGTGTATTTTACTTATTTAACCTATTTCGATACTTCAAAAGTGTGTAAGTGTATTTTACTTATTTAACCTATTTCGATACTTCCAAAGTGTGTACGTGTATTTTACTTATTTAACCTATTTCGATACTTAAAATGTGTGTACGTGTATTTTACTTATTTAACCTTATTCGATACTTCAAAAGTGTGTACGTGTATTTAACGGAAGCATTTTAATAGACGCAGTTTTAATAATTCCTGATAGTATAAATTAAATTTGAATTAGATTGAACGCAAAAGATGCTAAATCTCGATCGTTATCGTAAAAAAACTGTTGTTGTTGAGTCTGGGCACGTCACAGGCGATACTACAGATAAACCTGCCAAATGATCACAACAGACATACTTAAAAAGTGTTTTTCACACTGTATATGAAGTTGAAATATTGAAAAAATCCTAGGTTGAGACGCGACATCGCTCGATACTTAAAATATGCTAATCAAATATAATATGGCTTAAATAGCGAACACGAAAATGAAATTTACAACAGCTGTGTATTTGACAGACACTCGTCGACTTGGTGTGGTAAATATAAAAGTTAAAAAGGCTGGTACAAGCGATTATCTTATTATACAACAAACCACAGTGTGATCAATTATTGTACCCCATTCTAAATCGCGACGGCAGTCTGATAAAATAAATATGTTCCGGTGATGATTCTTTAGCATTTTATAGGACTTCAACCACCGTTCGTCACCGTTATCCCGCTGACGAGTTACTTTAAGTAAAAGAGTACGCTAAACAAGGTCAGGACTATTAATTGATCGATATAGATACATAAAATAGTCGTTCGTTTTGACAGACACTGATCGGCTTGGTCTAGTAAATATAAAGGTAAAAAAACTGGTAAATGCGCTTATCTACTATATAACATACCCCAAAATGATCAGTTATTGTACTAAATTCTCTATTGCGGCTGTTTGTAATAATGATCATGTTTTGGTGACGATGATTCTTTAGCATTTTATAGGACTTCACCCACCATTCGTCACCGTTATCTCGTTGACGAATCGCTTTACATAAAGACTATGCCAAACAATGTCAGCTCGATCAATCGATCGATATAGATATATAAAATAAGCGTTCGCTCTAGTTCGTGGTTAAAGAGAACCACCTCATTGTGTGTTTTGTGTATTATTTTTTCTTTTCCAGTTCCTTCATTTGTTCGCTTGGTTCATTTTCAACAAATCAACGAAAAAACACAGCAGAGCCGCTTTAATACAACGACAACAGCAATCAAACAAACAACCATGTGGAGATCGGGTCATTCCCGTATCCCGTCCCCATACAGTTTTGAGGCTTGGCATGTGGCGCGTGGTGAACTTTAATATTTTAACAAGTTTCGTGTTCCACACCCACCCCACGTCTCATTATAATGTAAATGTTGAACTGGCCTGACCCACCACTTGACCCACCCCCGCCTACAATTGATAATCCTGCTCACTACGATACAAACAACGAATCAACATGATCACAGAAAAAACAAACAATGTCTTGTCTGTGTCTTGTTGATTTCTGCATTTTTGTCACTGACTTTTGCAGCAATATAAAATAAGGAAATAGTTATTTGGATTAAATAATATGTTTATATTGTTGTTCTCTGATGCTTGATTATCAGTTTGAATCAATATGTATATGAATCGTCAATGATTGGAACAATTGCTGTTGTTGCTGGATATATGTATACTTTGAACATTTGAAACTGAGGGGAGTCACCAGAAAATGTTAACTGATGACGGGGCACCCATGTATTGTGGGAGTCCACTCAACATGTGATCTGAGGACAAGACGTTGAAAAAATGTCCTGCAGATGTAAACTGGGGGGTGGGCGGCACCAATAATTCAGTTATGGCACCCCCACCCCCAGTGCCTCGACCCCATGTGGCATGCGGCTATAATATTAGAAACACGATCACATTCGCATGTAAGTAAAGTGTAGCCTGGCTTAGACTCATATACTTAGCGTATATTATATATGGTATTAAAAGTTTTCACGTTTTCTTGATAAGTTGAGGGTGCTACTCATTGTGCCACACAGTTGCTGAACCACAAGCCCTGAAGGTATGTTAGTGCCGACATTGAAAAGCCTATTTACATTCCGAGTAATATATTACCGGGTTACAGGTAAGTAACCTACAGCAACGCGGCCTTAGTTTCTCGTTAAAATATTGGGATAATGTCTGCTTCTCCAATAACTGAGATGAAGAAACGCATTAAATGAATATCGTGGAACAAAATTTAAAGTTTAATTGGTAATCTTGGCCTTCTGCTAAGATTTAGGCTCAGGCTTATATGGAATAACCGTGATAATTTGACATCCGAATATTATGCGGCGTATATTAATACGTACCTTTTCTTATATATAGAAATTATGTTCCTTCTTAAATTAATCAAAATTTAGACTATTGCTGGATTAACCGGTGTGTTCGTACATTGACACATTTGTGACTGCGCGCATTGCGTTTTGAGTCAATCGGCGTCTTTCTTACTACATGATTGCAGGTGCGTTGTCATGGTCTCTACCAGGTTCGTTAAGGGACCGAAAAATAGCTCTTGAATAGCGTAATGACTAATGTACTACACTTGTACCCAAGTGGGCAGAAACAGTTGGAGCAAAAATTTGTTCAAGATTCTACAAAATGCGTTTTGTTTAAGAAAGAAAGGATTAAGCATTATGAGAAGTCATATAAAACCCATGTTTATAACTAGCAGCACCACACGTTAATTGACGATAAAGTATTATTTCTTGAAAAAAGGCATGTTCAACGTTTGATTAGAGTTTAATTTGACGTAATTTTGACGTCTGATGAGCTGCTTTCATGTGATTCATGTGATCGCTGAGCCATGTGAGGCAATGCTTCACAACTGCAACTAGTAGTGCGCCCCCCCAAAAGTCCCAGGGTGGAGGCCCCTCATTTTGAAAACCGGGCATATTGTTCATAAGATCAATGAAGAAACGACAAACGTAGAGTCTTGACAGAATATACTAACTTCAGGCATTGAAACCGCCTTCGCCTAACTTCGTTTCATTCCATGAATGTTTGAATAATATCTGCGTAATCCAGTCTGCGCACCACAGTGTTCTCAAAGGAAATGGTCGCCAGTGCAGATAATCGCTCGCCACCCATCGTGGATCGCGAATTCGACTTGATCAATTTCAGCTTAGAAAACTTCCGCTCGGCGGAAGCAACGGACACCGACACCGTAAGCATAACGCGGATAGCGATGGCGGATTAGGATTTCGACCAGGCGCTGCTTGTAAAGGTAGTGTAGAATTTCCAGCCCGGTGCCCGAACCTACACCGTCAGGCTTGTCAGACAAACTGGCAACGAATCTGTCTATTTCTTGATGGAGTTCAGTCCTATCAACGTCGCCTGTCTTTTCTTGGAAATTCTCGCAACGCTGTTGCAGCTGACCACTTTCTTTGCCGTGGATCATGTCGCCGAAAGTATACAGGAATCCAAAATTTTCAGGCAGCTCCTTTGGCTGATTGAATCGCTTTCGAACAGAGGTCTGAATCTGATCAACCATGCAGACAAAGAAGTCAGCCTTGAAGTTTCCCTCTGGTGAAGCTTGAGGCGCATCATTGCCTTCACATTCGAACAGTCGCCTCTCTTTACGTGACCGAACCTCTGGAAAGACTCGCTTAACGTGTCATATCGATTCGGCAATCTCCCTTGCGTCAACACAGGCCTTCTCATAGCCGCTCTCTCGATAGCTTTCCAGGAACTTAATGTTGCGTCGACTTCCTGCTGTTGCGTTTGAAGCGATATTTGTGGAGATTAGAGCACAAGGCTGGTCTTGTTGATCTGGTACATAATGTCGTGCCAAACACTATGCCGAACATGAAAGGCCAAGCACTCAGACAACTGATGATGCTCCTGGCTTCGGCGGCTGTGGCGCCATCGCGTTTCCCAATCGAGGCTTCTTCTAGATGCTCAAGCGCTTCAATAACGACAGGAAGCTCGTATCATAGCGGACGAAGCGAATTCAGCTCTCCCATCTGGTGTCTGCTGCGCTTTTGAGTGTAATGTTCACACACTTTTTGAGAATGTCCCAACGACACGGAAACGCAAACACATTGTAGAGTCTAGTGATTGTTCCAAAAAACCTTACCGCCACGGTTGAGGACGCTGCTGCATCTGCCACCGTAAGATTAAGGGTGTGGTTTGCGCATGGTACGTATAATGCTTTCGGATACCGTTAGAGCATCAACGACTGGACACCTTTGTACTTACCCCGCATATTGGATCCGTTATCATAGCATTGTCTCCGACAGTCATCAATCTTCAGAACCAATTCTGCTGCGCGATTGTAAAACGCATCCTACAAACCCTTTCCACTTGTATTTGTGACATGGATAAATGCAAAAAATGTTTCGAAACTGTCACACCGTTTCCAGCTTTACAAGTCACATTTTTGATGACCAAAGGCATCTGTTCATTTTGAGAGACGTCATGGGTACAGTCGAGTTCAATCGAATAATATTTGCCCGATGTGACGTCAGACAAATTGGTTTGGTCTACCTTGGACGCAACCAATTTCAAAATTAGTCTTGGGTGTGATGACTGAGGTAGTACGTTGCTGACGCCTTTCCAAGCCTGATTTGCTCCAGCAGCTGAGCAGATCAATGATTTCAAGATAATTTCCATTGGTTGGTGATTTCAGATGCTCGCCTGTGCCTCGGAATGCCAAATTGCGTTCGGCCAAGTTGTAACGTCAATCAACCGCTCCAGCACCGATCGCCAAAAAATCCTTTCCTTTACTAAAACATTGATTCCTTGCATCTCAATCGTCTTTCGTTCTGCTATGCCGATTTCCAGGGCGATCCATTCATTGTAATGATTCACGTGTGAAGTGCCAATTTCATGATCATGAAGCTTCTTGCTGATTCCCTCTCAGGTGTCCAAACCATCACAGAAAGGGGTTGCCTCCGATCCAAAAAGACAGCAGCAAAAGCAGAAGACTTTGTCCTTATTGACAGAATACATAAGCCATGAGCGCTGTAGCCTTTCCCCATTGCCCATTTCCCGGCAATAGTGAGATGATGCAACCTAGCGCTGCTGCTCACGCGAGTCCGTTGGTGACGGAAATGGGCCTTGAAACTGAATAGGTCGTCCGCGTTCAACAATGTTAGCACGTTGCACGTGCGAAATGTGCGTTGGCCATTCTGACGGGTCAGTAGCAAGGGGCAAACACGGTTGTACTGCTTCTTCAGCTTCAACTGAAACCAAAAAGACAAATGGAGACCATTCATAATTTAATCCAATATGCGTTACCCAAGTTACTTTTGTTCTCCATCGGCACATTTTCGCCAGTGGTCGCGGAGGAGCTGTCTGAGCGTTCTCATCGACGACCTCATTCTGCTGGAACGATTGTTGTCCACCGAACAGTTGCCCGCCGGACAGTGGCCCACCGGACAGTTGCCCACCCGGACAGTTGCTCAACCGGGCAGTTTTCACATATATAGGTCTTCACCGGCGAGCATTGAGCCGTAAATATCAAAC
The DNA here is from genome assembly GCA_030248225.1 of Trileptium ribeirensis. NCBI lineage: Eukaryota > Metazoa > Nematoda > Enoplea > Enoplida > Thoracostomopsidae > Trileptium > Trileptium ribeirensis. The sequence continues at coordinate 8,968 of JASANE010018157.1, forward strand.
TTAACCCATATCAACATATGACATACTGTTGAAAGATAGTTTGACTGTCAACCGATTCTGAAGTGAGTGAGTTGGCAAGGTTGTGGTGGGCAACTGTCCGATGGACAACTTGGTCAAAACGTACATTGCAAATTTGCAACGGAAGGTGGCCTTGTCGTAACTGGTCTACAATAATCTAAAGACAGAAGACCTTTTTCGACATATAAAGTTGAAGTCGACAAGCATTCTGAAAACCAATTTTCTGAACCCCCGACTTAGGCTTAGGCTTAGTGTATGTCTCATATAACGACCTTAGCTTAGGCTAAAACTAAGGCTTAGGCTTAGTATAATCGAGAACGGTATGGCCTGCATTTTATTTCCGCCCTTCAGGGTTACTTGGGTCCTTATAACTTTCTACCAGTGGCGTAGATTTCAATAAAATACACACCAGTAGGTTTCTCTCATCAAACTGAGTGGAAAGGTACCCAACATAACCATATTCTGAAAAAAATTTTTGGATTCCCAAGAGGGACCTCAAAAAATTAAAAAAAAAACTTTTTCAGAGATGTAGGTAAAATGAGCATTTTCTGAACCGCCACAACGAGCTGAATCGAGTGGTACCAAAATCAGCTCTGCATCTTCAAACTTGACCATATTCGGGCTGGGGGGGGGCGGGCGAAAGAAAAGACATGTAATATGTTGATTTATGCAGTGTTTTTGTCTGTGCGAATGAAAATTAATGGAGAACCTATAACCTTCGTCCAAAAGCATTACCCATGGATGACGTACATGTTATGTATGCTGCATATGAATGAGCAACAAAGAAAACAGTATTTGTCAGAATGTCTCTAAAAACCTGATCACATTCGTATGTTTGACGTTACGGTTGATAATGATGATTTCGTAGCTAGAATGTCACAAACTATGGTATCTCAAAAAGGTGAACTGTATATCCCCATCGTCATTATGCACATTTAACTCCAAAGTATTTACCACTAAAACAAAGCTAGAATTTAAATTTACAAGATGTACAACATCTCTAATTCTATTACATGAACCTGCCAATAAATTTCCAATTCGAATTAGCGACTTTAAAATCTATGTATCTAGAGCGCGATTAATAAAACAAGCAGTCGAAGTTCAGGATGGAATTTTAAATAGTAGCGGAGTTGTATTTCCTGGCACTAGATATAAAATACAGACGATGTCAGATGTCAGCAAGTAAAGATCTAATAAATGTAGGCTTTACAATGTTTGACGGTATTGTACAACACAGTGTATGCACTAAATGGTAGAATTGATAATTTGGGTTTAACGTATGTGAGATTCAAGGAAAACGCAGGATGTCAAATACTTTGCTTTCATCTAAGTAAAGACCACAGCAATAATTACATACACAATTCACCTAGCGGGCGTATAACGACTGTCTAAAGTCGTCAAAAAGCTATTGTTGTTTTTGCGATGAGAGAATTCACTTCGGAATTTAATATTAACTCAAACAGGAATGTTGTTCGGAAGAAAATAGATTAAAAGGTCAAAATTACATTTCCCTTAATCGTGGATAATAAACATATTAGGGAGTTATATAGTGTATTATCACAACACTTATTGGTCTAAGTATTTTGTCGTTATTAAATGTAAATTGCGCTAAATCCAATCTATACCTTTATGATTGGACAAATGGATCGGCCGAGAAACGGAACCTGCAACAAGATGTAATATTAATTGCATAAATCACTTAAGTCACAGTCAAATCTGCACTTTAACATTAAACTAAGCTCACCAATTTAAATGAAGTGCAAAAATGGTTTATATATTCTATGTATTTAAACATTTGTTTATCAATTTATCGATACCTTATCAACACGGACTTATGTTGGTTCATGCTGTTAGGATTCATCGCGGTATACTTTCATAGCCCAATATTTGGAAGCTAGGTTTATGAAACATATAGCACATGCGATTTGGATAAAATGCTTCAACAACATTATATTGGTATTAATATTCGTGAAACGTATCAATAATGATTCAAGAAGTGTTGGATTATGTAGGCAATGTGTATCTTCATGCAGGAATCATATATTGGCTTATCACGAAACGGGGGACTATATTGATTGACGTTCACACGTGGAACACAATTTGATGGAGATACAGCAGCAACAATGGGTGACGATCGAGGTAGTGAATTACACCTTGAAAAAATGAAAAAAGGGATACTCATTTGATTATATATTGTACAAATTTTATCGTGTATATCCTTGATTGCATTCTATTTATAACCATGAATTTATAAAGTTGTTTTGTAATAAAAAATGAAAAACATAACGGCAGTCATAAAGATGTGTGATAATTCCTTTGGCAGGGATGGCATGTTTTTATTTTAATACTCGGCATGAATAAAGCTTTTGTTATACAAAATATATTACAGTTTTCCAATTACCCCATCATACAGTTCATTACTGAATTCAATGTTTGACACTGTACAAGCATTAACAATATCACAACAGTTCTATTTGGATTCCCCCATGCATCCAACAAACGCCATGAGAGCCGCTTGGCTTGGTTGATCATAGAAGTAAGCATCACATTCGTTGTGGCACTGGCATCATATTCTCGTATTTTTGGATCACTCGATCTGCCTTGTTGTTGATGGTTTGTCGGTCGTTGAATCGAGCACGAAGGAGTTTTTGCCCCTGCTGGATATTCACAAACAAAATAATTGTTAGGACGTGCCAATATAGAGACGTTAGCACGTACCAATAATTATAAGGACGAGCCGAACTGCTCGCACTCGATTATTTGACCATAGATGCAATCTGCGATGTGCCACGTCTTATTCATTTGATCGAAATATGCGTCGTATTGATCTTCGATTTCTTCGCGAAACAAATCACTGGAAGAAGACAAAGAAAGATCGCGCTGCCAAGTTACTTTTGAGATGAAATTAAAGTGGTAATAACAAAGTAATGAAACATAAGTCAAATGGTTGATTACATAAAAACCACACGGGTCTCAGGTGGTTTCATACATGTTTGTATAACCCCACACATATATTACATAACCCACGCATCTACCATGTAATCCCATATATATATATTGTATGCCCCCACAGATATATAATGAACTCTCAGATATATATTGTATATTTTCCCACATATGTATAATATAACCTCGCATACGCATATTATGCCTTCACATATGATTATATAACCCCCATATACATTATATGACCCATACTATGTAACCCTAACTTTCAAGTATGATTTCAAAATTTTGCTATTCAGCGTTGTTATGGCCTACGGTTAAATAATCAGTTCCAGTTAATACTCTCCTACTTTTATATCTATGGAGGAGGAGGGTCGTAAAACCCCATTTTCTGTCTACTTTTGTTTTAGACCTTATACTATTTTATCTTATTTTTATAGAGTGCAGTTAGAGGTGGCAACATAACTATTAGTAACTTCTCTCTAGAAGTGATACCTCAGGTTTGGACCCGAATCCAGTCTGCAATGATGCTGAAAGAGCTGAACCAAGCCAGAGTTTCTGTCTGTGAGAGCTGAGCCAAGCCTAGTGTATCTCGAAAAACAATGGTCTCATCTTAACAGCTTTTCCCTAAAACAACAAACTTCAATATTACAATTAGCGTATAGTACAATACTCACGTAACAGTAAGAACACCGAGCTAATTCGGCTCAGCTCTGAACTCTAAAAACAACTATCTGCAGTATATAGTTCATTTATTGTTTTGTGTGTCACGTTTTATCTCATACTGCTGAATCGCAAATATCTATTATTAGGAGCCTAAGAGCAGAGCTAAACCTGAGTAAACCAAGCCAACCGGACATGGTTCGTGAAAACCAATCTGAGCTAGAGTTTAACATATGTCTGTGAGGCCGAGCCGAGCCAGAGTTTAAGTTTTTAGCCGAGCTGAGTTACAGTTTAACATATGTCTGTGAGAGCCGAGTCGAGCCAGGGTTTACGTTTCTAGTCGAGCTGAGCTAGGGTTTAACATATGTCTGTGAGAGCCGAGTCGAGCCAGGGTTTACGTTTCTAGTCGAGCTGAGCTAGGGTTTTACATGTGTCTGTGAGAGCCGAGTGGAGCCAGGGTTTACGTTTCTAGTCGAGCTAAGCTAGGGTTTAACATATGTCTGTGAGAGCCGAGTCGAGCCAGGGTTTACGTTTCTAGTCGAGCTGAGCTAGGGTTTTACATATGTCTGTGAGAGCCGAGTCGAGCCAGGGTTTACGTTTCTAGTCGAGCTGAGTTACAGATTAACATATGTCTGTGAGAGCCGAGCCGAGCCAGGGTTTACGTTTCTAGTAGAGCTGAGCTAGGGTTTAACATATGTCTGTGAGAGCCGAGTCGAGCCAGGTTTTACGTTTCTAGTCGAGCTGAGCTAGGGTTTTACATGTGTCTGTGAGAGCCGAGTGGAGCCAGGGTTTACGTTTCTAGTCGAGCTAAGCTAGGGTTTAACATATGTCTGTGAGAGCCGAGTCGAGCCAGGGTTTACGTTTCTAGTCGAGCTCAGCTAGGGTTTACATATGTCTGTGAGAGCCGAGTCGAGCCCGGGTTTACGTTTCTAGTCGAGCAGAGCTAGGGTTTAACATATGTCTGTGAGAGCCGAGTCGAGCCAGGGTTTACGTTTCTAGTCGAGCTGAGCTAGGGTTTAACGTATGGCTGTGAGCGTGAGCCGAGCCAGAACTTGAAAATTCTTGTTTTTTCTCATCTCTACTTCGCGCACGTAGTTTGTTTATGTGTGACTTCAATTTCCTCATATTCCACGAGTTTTGGAGACTTGTGTAACACGTTTCTCTTAACAAAGCGACAAACTAAGTCTAGAATACTCTTTCAAACTGTCTCAAAACGCTTACGTTTTTACAACACAACCAGTTGTTAGAGCAGCCAGGCTGAAACATTGTTTTTTCGTATGTTAAACTGTGCAGTACTAACTTACGTTGTATTCGGCGCATCCCAATCTGATTATATCCCCCTCCCGAAAAACACGGTAAAAATATCATAATTGTTCAACCACATTAATATACATTCATTTTGCCACTACTCCAATTATACCCCGTCCCGAAAAACACGGTAAAATTATCCTAATTGTTCAACCACATTAATATAGATTCATTTTGCCACTGCTCCAATTATACCCCCTCCCGAAAAACACGGTAAAATTATCCTAATTGTTCAACCACATTAATATACATTCATTTTGCCACTACTCCAATTATACCCCGTCCCGAAAAACACGGTAAAATTATCCTAATTGTTCAACCACATTAATATACATTCATTTTGCCACTGCTCCAATTATACCCCCTCCCGAAAAACACGGTAAAATTATCCTAATTGTTCAACCACATTAATATACATTCATTTTGCCACTGCTCCAATTATACCCCGTCCCGAAAAACACGGTAAAATTATCCTAATTGTTCAACCACATTAATATACGTTCATTTTGCCACTGCTCCAATTATACCCCCTCCCGAAAAACACGGTAAAATTATCCTAATTGTTCAACCACATTAATATACATTCATTTTGCCACTGCTCCAATTATACCCCCTCCCGAAAAACACGGTAAAATTATCCTAATTGTTCAACCACATTAATATACATTCATTTTGCCACTGATCTAATTATACCCCCTCCCGAAAAACACGGTAAAAATATCCTAATTGTTTAACCACATTAGTATACATTCATTTTGCCACTGCTCCAATTCGCAAACACTTTCTTTTAGTTTCAAAGCGGTAAAATGCTATAACATACTCACAAGTCATGGAAAATAACTTCTATAACCCAGTGGTGTCAGTATTAGAGAATGGTGAAGGTCAGACAATCCAAAACCATATTTACAAAGCCTCCCTTACATTCGTTATAGAGTTACAAATGTTTCTATAAAATTAATGTGATTAATCTACCATGATAATGGTATCTCATCACAATTTTAACGTTCGACGAGTGCTTTCATCTACATGATGATCTATCTTTAATAGATTCATTTATGTTTACTAAACAGTATAATTTTTGTCCCATTTTTCCAAAAATATTCACTTCACCATAGTTTCTGAAATAAATGTATACCGCGTTCGATGGTTACACCTGGCATCTAAGAAATGCGGAAAATTCGGAACTCGGTATTTGTTAAATGTAGGAGTCAAATTTTTGGGCCCACATATTTAACGGTTGTAATTGCCAATTAGGTAAACTCAACGGTGAATATGCGTCATCTTAGCTAGACATTATAACTGTTGTTTCTGCTGAAATTTCTAACTACAAACTAGTTATATATCTAGTTATTACAGGGTCTTTTGATTTAACCCGCTATAGGCTGAAATTGATCAATTTAGAAGATACAGCTATAATTATGATACCATTCGACACCAGCTGGTTCAGTAAATCCCCATGTCGGCCACTTTTTTAACCATTTTTTTCTGTTTTTTTGATTAATGATTTTCTTGGCACTCAAAAATTTCGAAAAAATCCATGAGTAACCGAACCGCGTTCACAAGCTGAGTTCAACGGTGGTAAAATCAGCCAAATCAATTCACAGATTAAATAGATATTTCACTATGTTTGAAATCCTATGGCTAAGACAAAGCTTAAGCGCTAGCGTAAGCCGAAGTGGTTATAGAAAAAGACCCATATTACAAATGTATGGAAAGAAATCTATTACAAAATATGATCCCCGTATCTAAATATCGTAACAGTGTACCTCTACAAAATCACTTACGATACAACATTAATAAAAGGTTAAAATGTCATGTCGATGAAATATCTTGATTCTTCCATCATGGAATCCAATTACATTAGTGTCACCAAGCCGTCATATTAATCCACCTGGATTAGATACATATTTTATTTCTTATCAAACTAAACCATTCTGTGCTTTGAATATTTTTCATTCGGACTGTCTTCGTACGGAAGCCCTAAGGATATATACTGTTTTCTGAGATGTTCGTAGAATCCAGCTAACGTGGACCTAAAGCCTAATAGATGGTTCACTTTGGAACCCATTAGGGGATATAAAATCATGGGGCGACACTCATCACGAAGCGATGATTTTTGCGGGTTTGAGATGATTGGGGTCCAGAGACTATGATGACATAGCGGAAGAGATAGTGATCCACTTTATCTAAATTTTCCCCCAACTACAAAACAGGGTAGTCGCTAAACTTTGCCTTTTCAGAGTCAAAATTTTATGTCCGAAAAATTGAAATTGATGAGTCTTGATTACATGTGAAAAATTAGTGGGTATGTGTAATGTGTTAGCACCCACAAAAATTTCACATTACAGGTTAATTGCTGTGTATTACGGCAAGCGTCCAGAAAACTACAGCGTGCATTAAATTTAACGACAACCACAAATTTTTAAATTGTGGGTTCTATGCAACACACAAAATTTCCGAGAAACTGTTATCGTACCCTTATTTTTAAAATGTGAATGATCTATAAACTATATAATATTTTTTGACACTTGTTCTATCAAGTTTCGAAGTACACAGTAAATGATCATGCCACGACGTTTTTCGTTCAGCTTTCACATACCGCGAAATTTAAAGGCTTTAATAATGTTCTATATGACACAGTTCATTTAAATGGTGTAAACGATAATTTAATCCGATTTATAGATTAACGTTAGTATCGACTATCCATCGACTTCGGGTCTAAAGTTAAGTCGAGAGACGTAACGTTATTTCCTTAAAATAAAGGATCAATTCAAGTTTTTCCCCCCCTACAATATCTTTTCAAGTTTTTCCCCCCCTACAATATCTTTTCAAGTTTTTCCCCCCCTACAATATCTTTTCAAGTTTTTCCCCCCCTCAGGATATCTTTTAAAGTTTATCCTTCTCAACATCTCAGTGCGTTTAAAGTAATAATCCTGTCCTTTAAAGTAATAATAATAATGACAGAGTTAATAATTACTGACAGGCATGCGACCAAATTATTCAATTCAATTTTTCCCCCCCTACAATATCTTTTCAAGTTTTTCCCCCCCTACAATATCTTTTCAAGTTTTTCCCCCCCTCAGGATATCTTTTAAAGTTTATCCTTCTCAACATCTCAGTGCGTTTAAAGTAATAATCCTGTCCTTTAAAGTAATAATAATAATGACAGAGTTAATAATTACTGACAGGCATGCGACCAAATTAATAATTACTGGTAGGCGTGCGACCGAGTTAATAATTACTGGTAGGCGTGCGACCGAGTTTATAATTACTGGTAGGCGTGCGACCGAGTTTATAAGAGGCGAGACCGCTATCAACAAAATGCGTTCGAATCGCTGTGCGCTCATATCGCGGAACAGTTTACTTTGGTTTAGCCGTTTAGCCGTTTCATATCCCAACAGCCCTTTCAAGGGCTAACCTGCGGCTGTGTACACAGCTACCAGGGGCGGCTCCTATGGCGATGGAGTAGTCTGGCACTGCTGGGCTGGGGATCATCCACCGTGGACCATTGTGCACCTAAGGTTAAGACTGGTCAAATCAACCAATTCAAGTTTTTCCCCCCTACAATATCTTTTCAAGTTTTTCCCCCCCTCCGTTATAGGGGGGGAAAAACTTGAATTGATCCAAAATAAAAACAACTGGTTCTAGAGTCGGCAATTGCTCGACATAGACTTAGTATATCGCTCTCAGGTTCAATATGCTTAGTATTTATATTTAAGACCGCACAAGCTGTGTACAACCTTCGACACAACAACAAATTCTCGTTAATTACTTCTAAACTACACATTGCCTATGTTCCGCTAATATCTATCTTCATATTAATACACCAACGTGACAAGACATTATTTGACGAAGTTCTGTTCCGGCGTTGTATGTTTGTTTGTTATCTTATATATATTATCGTCGTTTGTTATCCTATATATATATGAATGTCTTTAGTAGAGCCGCGCTTGACGGAGTGCTGGTATGGTATTGAAGTGCAATTGCGCAGCTTAGGAGTAGCTCCAAACCTCAAATGTAAAACCACGACACAAAGCGTAACTGCGGTTATGCGATCACATGGAGCCCAAATACAAGGAATACAATACAATACAAGGATATGACATCCGACTTACACAACTATGATTATGGGTTGAATTAAATACTCGATGTCAACCAGTATATATTTTTACTTTAATAGAGGAGACTAGAGTATGGATGATGTTTCGAAAATTAGACTTGACGTTATTTGAAGTGTACTAGTAAATCTGTTAGAAACAAAACAAATTCCTGTCAACTTGGGTGGTGGCATGAATATCTTGGATAAAATGACTTGAAATGTACTAGTAAATATGTACAGAAACAAAGCAAATTCTTGTCAACTTGGATGGTGGAATGAAATATCGTGGATAAAATAATTTGAAATGTACTAGTAATGTGTTAAAAACAAACCAAATTCTTGTCAACTTGGGTGCTAGCATGAAATATCCTGGATAAAATAGCTAAAAATATTGCTGGTGCACAATGTAAAGTGACCATGAAATGTTCGTACCAGATCTAGTTAGAGTTGGGTCCTTACCGTGGTTAATAAAACCTTAATCAATCACTTATATATCATTTATCGTTAATATAAACTATATTTTCGAACGAAGACAGATATAGATACAGTCAATCGAAATAATGTTTAGAAAACTATCCAACTAGAATTCAATTACTGATACAAAGTTTTGAAAAGAAAAGTTAACATTAGATTCTACGGTAATTCCGGTACGATACCATCAATGCTGTAATTCTGCGGCTCGATAACATCAATTCTGAATCACAAAGAATATTATTACATTTTACGAAATAATACGGAATATTAAAAATATTGAATTTTGTCATAAACCTTAATTAAAATCGCGAACTTCGTATAGAATAAACCACATGAAACAAACCAAATATAATTTTTAAACCCGCCAGCAAATAATCTGGATAGTCATCTTGCTGAAAACGGCAATGAAATGTCGTATCTATGTAATGATAAGGCCAGTACAAAGAGTTATACATGAACTCTATTGAACGTTTTATCAAATTTCACTATCGTATATCAATTGCCGTCGAATGAAAATTTTCTGGTTCTTTATCGCTGCTCGTTCGGGTTTCATTTCAATGAACTACATAGCGTCGATCTTTGAGGTCATCTACGCCGACACACCTAGACGGCGGGACATCGAGTCCCCACAGACGCCTTATACAAATCTCAGCAATATTACAACTAAACTGCCATTAATCTCGTCCACTTTATTAGATGTGACACAGATAATGAAAACTCAAATGTCGTAAGGGAACGATTTATCGTTAATAGAATGTTTTAAACGACCACGTTAAAAATTTATAATATTGGTATGGTCTTGAGTTAAACAGCAAAAAATATTAGATACCAAAATCGACTCGAATTTATCGAAATCGTTAGGAACCACTCAAAATCGGCCCTCGAGTATAAAGGCTGCTTTTCCTAGCAAGCTCAGTATAGAGGCGGCGTATGAAATTCACTGAAATCATTGTTGGGCCACAACTTCGATGTTATGCGTCTTTCACACAGAAGTGCGTGCACGAACTGCACACCGTAGATTACTGCTGATAGTATTTCGCAACAAAATTTTCATTCCAGGCTACTAAAATTGCCGAAATGTAAACTTTTTCATTTTAGTACGAGAAACCTCAATCACGCCGAAATAACACACTCAATGTTAAATAAAATATTATCGAGCTTTGATGGTCATTTCTTGTTAAATTGTATTTTAAATTATATGATGCGTCTTTAAAATTTATTGGGTAAACAATATATCGTAGTGTATGTTGCTCACAATTAATTCTGCTGTAAATTCGTTGTTAATATAACTAAATTTCCAGATTCTGCTGCTGTCTTTCAACAATCGACACTCGAGAAAACAATGTATATTTATTTATTATTGTACAAGATACCACATTCGTCTTTAAACCAGCACCAGTGTCTCTAATGCATCAATTATTTATTTCACTATCGAAAATATGTAATCAGAAATGAATGTGTGAGTGTATTTCGTTTATAATTATTGAACCCATATATATAACTGGTTATAAGATATATGCAGTTATAAGATAGAATAATTTTACACAATTCTTGCTAGGTCAAATATATGGAGACATACTACAGCAATGTAAGGACGCATATACGCGAGACTTGTAGTTAAATGGTTGGAATAGACGGGTTAGATGTTATGTAATTATTTTAAATATAGATTATAGGCAACAAATAACGATAGAAATTGTATTGCACAACGATTTTGCTTTGAAATGTGTTGAAGTTTCACGGTAGGTCAACGTTAATGTATTATCGTAAAGGTATTCCTACTAGAGCTTTCAAGATGTGCAGGAAGCTGAAACAATTTTTCTATAAAGCAATATGACGTTGTGTGTCTTGCTGCCCACCCGCACAATACGAACATCCTCAGCCGTACATCGTTGTATATAAATCTGCCAAACCGAGCATACACCGCCAATTAAGCGCACTCTAGCTCGAAAATTATGCCGATGCCTCTTTTTTCGATTAAAGATGCTTCACTGCGCTTTGCAATCTCAATAGAGTTTACTACTTATGGCTGACAGCCCGGACAGTGCTAATCACTGGCTTAGCAAACAGCAAATTTAGTGTGACATTATACCTGTTCGACGGCACAGGACCAGTAGCCGGGACGTGATCGAAGGAGGGCTGCCGATTTGTTGAGGAAAAGGAAGGTTAAACCTTTGGCGTACCCTAGACGGATCAGCCCTGAGTGGGTATGGAAAAGGCACCTGTATATATTCTCATTACAATTGGACAAAGATGCAGATATGAGTGATGCGATTGCACGTTGTTCTAGATATGATATTAACCATTGCACGCAAGCTATAAATATAGACGCTACCATTGCTCTAGCCGCATAGTTATAGTCAGCAACATTTCACTCGACATGTGGTAACAGAAGCGCGTTATTAGCATTTTGCGGGCAATGGAAAGATGTTGTCTTCATTTTGCGTGCAATGGAAAGCCGTTGTCTTGATTTTGCGTGCAATTGTTGCACGTCGTGTCTACGGTGTGCAGTTCGTGCACACACTTCTGTGTGAAAGACGCATTAAACAGAGACCGTTCGCTACAAACTGCACATAATTTTTGAAATAGAATAAAGATTTATGATTCACAGCCGTGTAAACCGGCAAACACATAAAGCAAGGTACAATATAGTTTATGCATGAGCTAATTTGCATATGAAATGTAATAATTTTGGAACTATTTACTCATGTTTTGGCCCAAGTAACCCTGAGGGGCTTGTCAAATTCAGCAGAATTTCGCATAATATAAATTCCCAAATTCCGCGAGGATCTCCGTGAATATTTTCAACATTTCGCGCTTCCCGAAATTGCGTCATTTCCTAAATTCGAAAGTTCCCAGGTTCTTTAATTTTCAAGTTTCCAAATTCCCATGTTCCCTAAATTCTCAAATTGCAGGGTTCTCTCAGGCAGCTTGTGAAAGGCAACGGCTTAACATAAAACAATCTAAGCACCCGCTTTTGAACAACAGCAAAGTTTTTGCACATTATCCCATCTTAAAATCCCTGTCTTATATAAATTTAAACAGTCCCAACGACTTTAAATGCTCGTAACAAAGGCCGCTGTTCAACACTAATGCCCACCACTTTAGTGTTATTCACGCTCTATCGCATCCAATTTTGAAATTGGAAATCTACTACCGATACAACGTTCAATTATTTCAATAATTTTAACATTAGAATTAATCAAATCTCTAAGAGCTCCCATTTTGGCCTAGCCACTCATTTATCATATCGTTCCACACAAACACAGCAGTCATAAATTCCTAGTTTCGTAATAATCGTGCAAGTTCACTCATTGAAATATTCCTAGATACCCTTGCATTCCAGATTTCTCACTTTACTCGAATTCCCCGGCTTCAATATTCCTGAGCCTTCTTAATTCCTAAACTCTCAACATTCTATAATTCCTCGGTTACTATATTCCAAAATTCCCAGTATCTATAAATTCTCACATTTTAAAAGTTTTCAATTTCCAGGTTCCTAAAATCCCAAGCTCTATAAAGTCCGACCTTGTCAAAATTCAAAAATTACACAGGTTCCCATGTCTCCAAATTGCCAAATTCCCTAAATTCAGACCATTGCAACATTCTCGGGTTTCCCCATTCCCAAATCAAAATATTCCTAGTTCCATAAATTCCGAAATTATTCTTATGTTTCCAAATTTCAAAGTTTCAACACTTCCAAAATTCTTTAATTCCTATTCTCCCTAGAATTTACATTCCGGTAGTTCCAGATCCCTAAATTCTCAGGTGCTCAAATCACAGATTTTTAAATTCTGAAACTCTTTAAATTCTAAACCCGAAAATTTCAATTTCAAACCTTCATTGAATTCTGATATTACACCTATATATTTCAGAAATTCCTGGAAGTTGACAAGCACCTCAAGGTTACTTTTAGCTGAAGGCTTCACTGGCTGTTGCCAAACACTAAATTACTAGAATCTGATCATCGTAGCATAAATTTAGAAAATAATACATATAGTAGAAGACCCAAAAGTGCGACACACCTAAAGTGCGACTATGATCTTGCATTTTCATAGTTTATTTTGACGGTTATTTGTCGTAGAGACTTGGTTTTCTTATAGTTAACAACCGTTTTGCCTGCATAGCAACTGTGTAATATTGCTGCACTTTGTTTATCCTGTCACTGGTTATTTGTTGTTATATTCGCATTTTGAAGCCAATTTCGCTGCGACACCTACATGTAAGTTTTTTAATATTTTATGTAATTTTTTTTTGGTTTCGTACAGGCAAATGTCACACAGTGTACCTAGAAGGTTGATTTAAAGGTTATGAGGATCCTAAGGCTAAACGCATCTGAAAGGATCCTAAAGGACATAAGAATAAAAGCATCTGAAAACCCTCAAATTGCCCAGTAACCGAAAATTTTGGTTCAATGCAAGGCGCCATATAGTGCGATAAAGTGCGATACGCTTTCCCCTAAAGTGCAACACACGATCCTAAACTGTGACAGCGGTATCTTAAAAGTGTGTCATCTTGTAGTCATTATATACTTGTCTTTTATTATTTTTGTGCGATTATATAACCAAAGGAGTCTGAGTAGCATACTGCAACCATTGTACAATTATGCGCGTACTGCTTACTATGAGTTTATATTTATACATACATGATTGACCAAATTGGTGTATTTTTTGGGTCGATTTACATGTCCGCGACCGAAATATATTTCTATATACAATTGACGAAATTAGCACATTTCTAGGAGCTGGAGCCGTCTCCCACCGTGCCTGCGCCCATAGTGGGTACTGTTCAAACAACTTTGAATTTAGTAATCAATACCCTCCAAACCAATGTGATACTCTCTGAAAGCGTTGGAACGGTAGGTCGTAAAATGACCACATGAACAGAAAAGATAAAGTACCCAAGTATGGCCGAGAGCCATACTATTCCAAAATATTTTTAGTACGAACACTTGGTACCGTGTTTAAGTACTCCTGTCAGTGTTATCTTTGTGGGCAATTTTTATGGCCAAAAACTTCAATCTGGTTCTCGGTACATAAAAGAACGATCCACAACGATTTAAAATGTTTTATTTTGTAAAAGTATTTTGTTCATTTGAACAAAATATTTTTTTATATATTCTTTTACAACTATTCTATAAAAAGGATTAAATCATTGTTTTGTGTTAATACCTAATAGCAGGAGTGTAACCAAGGGAGTATAGAAAGCAGTTGGTTATATTTAAACCATCTGTGATTAACACGGATGACAGAAGTTTACCGAGTATACATTTATGTTCGCCAGGCAGCTGTAAGCAATGTCCTAACCTGGCAAAAATGTAATGCCCTATCCATGGAGAAGTATCTGGCTACGCCTCTGTCTAATAATAAGAGTGAATTTATTCATTATACATTTTTTACAGTCCGTAATTGTTCGTTTTAAAAAGTTCATATAAAAGTATTATTAGCAATATAATTTTGAGCATTTACAGCTTTTATTAGTTTATTAAATCAGTGGCTATAAGCGAAGCGATAAAGGACTATAATATTATAGTGATCTCATTATAAATTTATGCAATTCCCAGGCCATGCTATCATTCTAAGTACCTAACGCAATCACCGCCAGAGTAATAATCAGAAAGAGTAAGCGAAATCAATATAATTTGAGGGAAATGTGTTATATTTGTATAAAGAAATAAACAAAAATGTACAGTTGTTAGTGACAAGTGATTTTTCGATATAAAAAAGTTTTGAAAACGTCAGCAGGATATAGGAAAATGGACATTTGAATTAAATGTTAGAACATACGGAATTATCAGCTATCCCGACGCTATATAGTCTTCTATACCTATTAATACCAGCCACCTACCGCTAAACCTTATTAAACCTTAACGCGTTAATGCTGATAAAACGCACACATGTTTTTGTATTAATCCCACTACAACAGCTTTTACAAGAACAATGAACGCACGCCTACTAACATATGAGTGTTACTGATTTTGAGAATTTGACACAGTTTGATTTTCAAACAGTGCTACCGAATTGCTAAAAATTGCTAATTTTAAATTTTCTCCTTTTCTAAAATATTTCTTTGTTCTTAATATAAAATTGCTAACAACCGTCCTTGCCTAAATAGCTATCCAGCGTTAGATTTACAAGGAAGCAGTGTAAAAATGAAGAAAATATTTTACAGACCGCAACGAGTTACAAGATATCAACTCGACCCGACGAGACCCATAACGCGCCCAGACTATTGAACACTGTCCTGGCCTAAGTTTATTGTTCGGTTCGGTTAGCTCAACCCAACAATTGAGAAACCTTACCCGAATCCGATCCCACCGAACACAACTCAACCTGAACACAACTTGGCCGCAACGAGTTATAACATATCAGCTCGACCCGACGAGACCCATAACGTGCCCAGACTATTGAACACTGTCCTGGCCTAAGTTTATTATTCGGTTCGGTTAGCTCAACGACAACTATTGGGAAACCTTACCCGAATCTGATCTCACCGAACACAACTCAATCCGAACACAACTTGACCCGATTTTTGGGCTCTCGTTTATATATTTCATACAATGAAAAATATTTTAGAAGGCTGCCATTAAAAAAATGAAATACTCAGTTGAACACTGTCCTGGCCTAAGTTTATTACTCGGTTCGGTTAGCTCAACCCAACTATTGGGAAACATTACCCGAATCTGATCCCACCGAACACAACTCAACCCGAACACAACTTGACCCGATTTTTGGGCTCTCGTTTATATATTTCATACAATGAAAAATATTTTCGAAGGCTGCCATTAAAAAATGAAACACTCGGTAAATTACAAACCTTTGATAGATGGACTACAACATGCAGCATCATATCCGATTTTACTATGCTAATTTATTTAATTTTTTTTCACCGCAGTCTAGAATTGTCCACGCGATGCGTTTCAGTATATAAAACCATCTTTGCAGTTGACAATATTTTAAAAGAACTGTAGTTTACTTTAGTCCTAATTCTTTGTTTACAAAGCAAAACAGCTAATATATATACAGTTTTAGAGACTTTTTGGTCAGCCCCGCACCCCCCCCCACCCGAAATTCGGCAATTTTGAAGATACAGCGATAGTTTTCGTACAATTTGACCCAGCTCGACGAACTGGTTTAGAAAATATCTATTTCCAGGGTCTTTTCCAGAATTTTTTTTGATATTTTTGGATTTCCAATGGTCTTGGGATTAGACAAAAGCTTAGGCTTAGGATTTTAGATAAATAGAGGTAACTCCATAACTCATGAACCAATCGGGTCGTCTCCCCAGCTCGTCAGCGCGGTTCGAATGATGTATAAAATTATTCATTTATCGAGCAATGTTTCGAACATTTGGAACTCAAAAGATCGAAAGATTTTTGCCATAAAACTGATCAAAATGGATATTTTCTGAATCTGTAACTCGACTTGAGTTGATTGCCAAACTTATCTTCAAAATTGACCAATCTCGGTTTGTGACCTAACCGAAAAGACTTCAATTTTGTAATAACAATAAATTCAAAAAAATTTGTCTGGATCATGATATATTTTAGGCTAAAATATACAGAGCTTGATATAGCTTGTAATAAATTTAAATACCTACATCTGTGAAGTAGGTATATTAATACATGTACAGAAATAAAACAATCGATATTTCACTTTCACAAAATTGACCCGTATTACACACTGTAAAACGCTGAGTCATATTTTACTCAGTTGAGTCGGTCCAAATAAAACACAAAAGCGTTAAGTTTAACTCAATTCGAGATAATCTTGACTCACTGTGTGCGAAATCTAACTCCTACCGAGTCAAGGAGTGACTCATTTGCTGTTTTAAATAATTACTAAATTATTGGCTTAGACTGAACCAAAATGTGACTTTTTGCTAAGGGGTCAGTTTCAGACTAATTCTACTGAGTTAAACTTGACTCGGAGATGTTTACATTCCTCGCATATTAACTCACGTACAGTGCCTAACATCATTAAGGCGTTAAGCATCAGGCATTCCGTCAAGCAATTGCAAACTCTGATGTAGTATCGGACTGTGGGGCGTAGGTTTGAAAAATCTTTAGCCAAGTCCACAGTCTGTATCAGCTACTAATAGTTACTGCAGCTGCCTACAATTAAAATTTGCTTAAAATTAGACGAGACGTCATATTTAAACTAACAAAAATATTTGGAATAAAAACTTAAAAAATCAAGACAAAACGGGGTTGTTCTTTTTAATGTTAATCCAAGTTTCAGCATGACGTCAAAGAATAAGCGAAATTTCGTTTGCATTTTCCAACTGAGCTACAGTCAGTTTTGTTGAATAGTCAATTTTTTAGAAAATAGAGTAAAATAGCGATACAATAACTCCATTGTTACTTCAAGATATAGTGAAATTTCGGTTGCATTTTGCAACTGAACTACAATAAGATTTGTTGAACAGCCTAATTTTTAAGATAATACAGATAAATAGTGATACATTAAATGTATTGTTGCTTCAATAATAAGCGAAATTTCGGCTGCATTTTGCAACTGAGCTACAATAAGATTTGTTGAATAGCCTAATTTTTAAGATAATACAGATAAATAATGATACATTAAATGTATTGTTGCTTCAATAATAAGCGAAATTTCGGCTGTATTATGCAACTGAGCTACAATAACATTTGTTGAACAGCCTAATTTTTAAGATAATACAGATATATGGTGATACATTAAATGCAATGTTGGTTCAATAATTATCGAAATTTCGGTTGCATTTTGCAACTGAGCTACAATAAGATTTGTTAATCAGTCAAATTTTTAAGAAAATACAGAAAAATAGCGATACAATAAATGCATTGTTACTCCAATAATAATAGAAATTTCTGTTGCATTTTGTAACTGAGCTACAATAAGATTTGTTGAATAGCCTAACTTTTAAGATAATACAGATAAATAGTGATACATTAAATGCAATGTTGCTTCAATAATTAACGAAATTTCGGCTGGGTTTTGCAACTGAGCTACGATCAGATGTGTTGAACAGTCAAATTTTTAAGAAAATACAGAAAAATAGCGATACAATAAATGCATTGTTGCTTCAATAATAAGCGAAATTTCGGTTGCATTTTGCAACTGAGCTACAATAAGATTTGTTGAATAGCCTAATTTTTAAGATAATACACATAAATAGTGATACAGTAAATGCATTGTTGCTTCGGGCTATAGATATACGGGGCTGCCGGAATATGCACAGCATAATTCAAAGGGTTCGGATAGTGTTTGCGATTTGACTGATGTTGTACTAAACTATGGCTTGTATAACGACTGAACCTTAATCGAAAGCTCAGATTTGAGTGCCTAATGTTTCATACGATCTCCAGGCTGACTTTGGTTGCTGCCAGTATTTACTTTTAAAAAACTTAAAATCGTGAATGCAAAAAATTTATGAACAGCCTCTTGTGCCACGAACCAAAAATTCCGCCAGCTGAACCAGAATTGATGGATTTAATAATATGCGGAAAAGAAACCACGTAACACCATACTGAATTAGTAAATTTGCCTTAGTGAGTTTTCGCTGAATATATAGAGGTGCTCACGTTTAGAATATGGACGAGCTAAATTTCATGTCTAGATTTAGATCCAACACCTTTGGATTTTGGTTCATGCCGGGTTCTACCTCCGTCCGCTACGACAGGAGAGCATGACAGTTGATTTTATTATAATAGAACAAAAATTTGGTGTTCAATTCTTAGCCCAGGGTAAGCTTAGACTAAGGTTTTGGATGAACGTCATGTCTTAGGATCATCATAATGCTTAAAGGGACAAAACCTTGTACGATAACATCAGGGGGAAACATGATATGATACTGATTAGGAGAAAGCTTGATATTATCCATCATAAAGGATTTTCTAAATATTGTCTGCAGCATAGAAGATTGTTTTATTGGCTCTGATCAATATCGACGGTGAACACTATACACTTTCAATAATCTGATCTGAAACAGATGAAAATAAAATTTCAACCAATGTTTTACATTCGACAACATACCACACTTTACTCTATGCGATTAGTAATATCGGCGTGCACGGCCTGCTACCTTGTCGAATAGAAACGACACTAGCAAAGTTAAAACCCCAACAACAGTTTTACTATGATCTGTCCTGTACATGAGTTGCCATCTAAACTTTGAAAATAATTTCGACAATAAACCACACTTTACTCTATGCGATTAGTAATATCGGCATGCACGGCCTGCTACCTTGTCGAAGAGAAACGATACTAGCAAAGTTAAAACCCCAACAACAGTTTTACTATGATCTGTCCTGTACATGAGTTGCCATCTAAACTTTGAAATTATATAAATTTTCAGTCGTTCAGTGGCACAACTCAATCATAATTTGATTTATGTTTGTTCAGCTGTGCTAAGATTTGTGGAAGAATGGTTTTTCCGACCGAATCAGAGCAAAACTATTGGCTCCTGAACATGAAGGTTGGTAGGTAGAATGTACAATACGGCAGTATTAGGATGGACGCCAAATATGTATAAATGTAGTCTGTGAGGTAAATAATTGGAACTTTAGTCCTGAGACAGACCATATTAACCATTGAAGGAACCTTTTTCAACCACGATATGGGTTGTTGCAATAATAGAATCATTCTGTAATGTTATAGATTTCATACATGCTGACGTGCCAAGCTCTCTTGAAGGATACCCGGGGTCGGCGTGGAGAGAGCTTATCTCAGGCGCTGAAGAAACTTGACGTACCACAGCTCTCTTGAAGGATACCCGGGGTCGGCGTGGAGAGAGCTTATCTCAGGCAAGGTCCTCCGGAGGGTGCTGAAGAACCTTGACGTACCTAGCCCTCTTGAAGGATACCCGGGGTCGGCGTGGAGAGAGCTTATCTCAGGCAAGGTCCTCCGGAGGATGCTGAAGAAACTTGACGACCTCACCCATCCCCCATGTGTAGGAACAACTTTTGCAAATTTTATCCACATCTTTGCCAATATTCGACCTATTTTGTCAATTTTTGCTAACATTTTCTGCGTGCCTGGGACGTGACGAGTGGAAGGGGTGGAGTGTGAGTAGAGGGTTGCTGCGGAGCACCGGCAGGGGGTAGTTTGAGGCATGAGAGTGAGGGAGTAGCTCACGAAAATCCCTGATTCGGCATTTATGATATATAGTTATATATGTATGTATCTATGATGTATAGATATATATGCATATATGTATATATAGATATCAAGATATATATGTCTATACATATTTATGTATGTATAAATATATATACATGTATATATCAAACATATCGACTCAAAGGTGGTGGGGCTAGCCTCGCCCCTGATGCCTCGAACCCCACCCCCCCCCACCCAGGTGCGCTCGTCGCAGCCACATCACATACACACTATTCTCTTCCCAGTCCAAGATGTGCGGCAAATTTTAGAAAAAATTAACAAACTAGTGCGAAAATTGGCAAAAATTGGGATGAAATTGGCATATTTATATATTGGCATATGCCCCAAGGATGTTTTATGGGTACGTACTTTGAGGTTTTTGGAGGGGTACCTTCTAACCAACCCTTTAGGTATCTCTGAAACACCAGCAATCAGGACGCCTGCAGACAATAAGATGAGAAGTGCTCGACTCCCTACTGTTTGGAGCGTTAAACAAATTTTATGATTAGACGATGATCCCACAACAAATCCTTGGGTGAGATGCACACTCAAACATGATTGATGCGGTAGAAAAAAATTTAACATATTACAAGTAGAACGCTATATATTTTAGCACTATGGTCTAATATCATGTTTATCTGCCATAATTACGTTATAAACGCTTAGTCATATCGAACGCTTCTAACTTCCACAAACATTAAGTAATCCATTGTAAACTCCAGACTGAAGAAACGAAGGATATGCGAAAAATTTTTGAAAAAAGCAATTAATTAGTATCATAAGTGAAAAAATATGTTATTTCATCCAATTTCTGGGGAGGGGGTCGGTTTATAAGCAGCTGCCTATAAACCCACTCCTCCCAGAAATTGGGGCGTCCGACCTACTCCCCCCAAAAAAACTGGGGGATCGGAGCTACCCCTCCCACAGAAACTGGGGGGGGGTTCGGGGCATCTTGACTTTCCCAGCAACTGGGGGTCAGGCCGAAAACGGCCGTATCATCGAACACGGGTTTATATGTGAGTGCAGAGAAGTGTCATACTTTTCCCTAATGCACTCTTGATGGCAGCAAGTCATTATGATGGATTATTGAGAATCGTTTATACCGTGATGGCGAACAGTGTCATACTCTTCCCTAATGTACTCTTGATAGCAGCAAGAGCATTATTATGGATTCTTGAGAATCGTTTATACGGTGATGGCGAACAGTGTCATACTCTTCCCAAGAGGCCATCTTAAGCTCTTCATAGCATTAAGTGTGCTGAAAACACTAAAACAAAATTTATATAAAATGTATATACGATTTATGTACCTTAATCGCTATTTCAGTTATGTACGTTTTTGTATAACGTAAGTGTCCTAAAATCGTTATGTATTTGGATTTAAAATTGTTTGCACTCCTATCACCTTCAAGTAAAAGACTAATTGTGCCCGACTTGAAATCTTCGAACACTTATACAAAAGTGCCTTTATTACTACATAAGATATATACCTTTACTTTAAAATCTATTCAAATGTGGCTTTATTACTGTCTCAGCGATATTCTTTATCGCGTGTTCCAGCTATGATTGTGATTCCGGACCCAACCTTCCTTCTTCTGGTGCTCCAAAAATTCTTAATTTACAAAAATTACATATAAATATTTACTTTAAAACTCGCCGAAGACGGGCTAATGAAATCGCTTGAGTTTCTGTTGGTGCCAACATATTGAATCTAGTTGGATGGCGTATCTTTAGAATATTCAAAACGTGAAATAATCCTTTAAAATTATAATCCTTTGCAAATTTTTTTGGCGAACATTACTTAGTCAAACAATCCAAAATTCTAACTCTAATTTTCCTTGTTTTGTTCCATAATATATTGTCGTAGTCCAGGCGGGTTTACGCAACCTAACACTAGGCATTTATTCTGTAAAAATTAGGTTTGTCTTTTGCAATTCCTGAACTTTAAATATTTGAATGACCGCTCGCTATATTACTTCGTAGATGATGGTACATATTACCTAAGAATTGCATATACACACAGTGCGATTGATACTATATATGCCTATTAGAAAGGTACAAAATAAAATCTGCAAAGCCAGAAATCACAATTTCCATATTTCAATAAATATAAGCAAAACGCAGTACGTAGCTATACGTATGTTTGATTCGTGAAACTTTCTTGCAATTCCTATGGTTCATAAATGAAGGTATTTGGTAAATTTTTTCTATATAGTGTGCTTACGGCTTCCAATTTCCAAACAAAAAAATTTGATTTTTATATGTCTATCCATTCGGTGTTAATACCATGTTTCAGATTAAATTCAGCTTAATTTTCTATTGTATTTTGTAAATTAGTTACAAATGCTCCGATATGGCTCAAATTTTTTACATAGCGTCGGACTTTAGGTGGTTTGCTCACATTACTCATCCAGGGTCTCCTACCGACGAAGCCAAATACATCGGCAAAAAAAATTAGGGCCAAACCTTCATAAAATTATTATAGAACACGGTTCGCTAATGACGAAAATGGGGCCTGGCAAAACACGTTCTTGGCTGTATGTTTACAACATGAGAAGATATGTCGTTTAAATCAGGTTTATTTTGCTACTGCCACGGGTTAAACTCAACTTAAATCCTTTTTCCACAAGGTTTTGGAAGCCATTTGCGTTTTCCATTGCAGAAAGTTCAATAGCTTAAAGAGATATATTCCTGAGACAGACCATATTAACCACTGAAGCAACCCTTTTCCAGCACGATATTATTTGCTACAAGAATAGAATCGTTCTATTATATATGTGAAAATATATATGTGCATATAACGTGTATCATATTTCAAATATGAAAATGAAAATGCTCGCTATAACCAGTGGGGTGGCCCTGGCTTCCGTTTCTCCAACTTTTTGGTCAGTACGATCCAGACTGGTAACTGGGCTACAAGTGGCGTCCTCATAATCGGTTATGACCGATATATGTAAATATACAAATGCCGGCCAAATATGACAATATTGATCATCGCGCATTATACAAAGGAGCACGACCGAATAGCATAATATATTACTATTATTGCCGTAACGTATATGTATTATGCATTATGTATTAATTATTATTTATTATTATTTATTATTATTTATATTATTATTACGTATATGTATTATGTATTAGGCATGACTAAGGGAGTGTGATCCGTCTTTTTATGTTACTGATTAGCTATATGCGCATTTATTCTACACAAACTCAATAAAAACCGATATTATATTAAAAATAAATTGTCACATACTCTAGATAAGTTATCGATTGGCGAAATGCAAACAATATATGTATACGATGCTAAACTGCACTTTCTGTCCGTGCAATATCTGAAATAGTACACAAAGTATGTAAACCACGTGACCTTGTTTGTGTTGTGTAAGACACTTGCCTTTTAGGCATTGGAAAAACGGTATTTTGAGGGTTCTTTTACGAAAAAGCTTCCATTATCATTAATAAATCAGTTCAAAAGATTATAGAGAGATAATATGGTGCTCCCCGGTTTATATTGAACTGAGTAATGAACACAAAGCTACACAAATATCGAAATAAGATGTGTGTTATAAAAGCCTCCTGCCGTTTGCACATTGGCAAATGAGGCATTTTGTGCGTTCTTTTACGAAAAACTTTCCGTTGTCATAAATAAAACAGTACAAACGACAATAGAGAGATTACGTTTAGTTCCCAGATTCACACTAAACTAAGTAATTAACACAAAGCTACATGAATACCGATATAAGATTTTCTTTATAAAAGTCTTTTACCGTTTGCACATTGGCAAATATGGTGGTATTTTAAGCTTTTTAAAAATAAAAAAAACATCTTTATGACCATCAATCGAACCATTCCAAATCATATAATAAGAGTTGAAATGTTCAAGAAGCAGGTTGCTCCTTTACAGTGCTGCTTCAGAATAAATCCATTTGAAAATACGTATAAATAAATCTGAAATATGATACATCTCGTTCGTTTCAAAAAGCGAGCCGCTTGAAGAACATTATTTTTGAGTGACAACTGTAAGTGCTTTCTGTAAGGATCAACATCTAATAATACAATCCCCGGTTTTATGAGAGAACCAACCGAAAAAATATGCTATCGATTTAGAGTTAAGACACTTAAGACATAGGAAACTTTTACGGATATTTAGGAGGGGCAATAAGTGTTCATAATGATAAGTCAATTTGGGATTTATACTATATATTGCACCGAAATATGGTATATTATCGATTTGCCTAAATTTATATACATTTAACACACATGCCTAAGAGCTGATTACGTTATTGCACACAGGCACACACGTTAGTCCTATACATATTTAGTTTTCTTGTGTGAAGGGGAGTAGGAATTGGAATGATATGGATATACAAGTCAATTATATATTTAGAAGATTTTTGCTGAAGATCAATTTAGTTACCCTACAAATTTTATTTAACTAGATTTCTGAAATTCTATCAAAATTTATGATCAGAAATGGGAGCGGATTTACCGTTTTTCCTAATATTTACTTGTTTATTCATCGGTATTGTTTGTATATTCCTTGTTATATAAATATTTGCCTCATAGCCTGTGTAAAAGGCTGGCAGAAGGTGTGGCAGTCCATTGTGTTGCAGCATATTCTTTATCGATTGGGCTCGCAATGATGGACTTAACTCTGGATCCAAAACATTTCAAGCTGTAACACATAATGATTGGTAATAAACGATTTTCTACTACTAAAACTGTGAGTTGACAGACGCATTAGTTAAATATTATTTCCATTCTTTGCTGTTTATGAAATAGCTAAGAACAGAAAGCCAGTGAAACGCAAAAAGACTTGTTCATCTGAGGTTCGCCCGAGTCACCCGACAGGGGTGGCTCAATCAATGTTGCCAAGTCTGATTTGAAATGTCAATCAAATGCTGATAATTTAGAATATTTAAGATCATTTAACAAAAGGTTAAAAATGTTCGAAATTGGTTCGTGGTTATCAGGACAGGGGTTTCGAGCACAGCAAAACTGGTGAATTTCCAAAATATCAACAGGGTATTGTGTCTGCTTTGGGTAAATCAAAAGGCTCTCGGCCTGTCGTCTTATATCAAGACAGGGGTTTCGAGGACAGGAAAACTGGTGAAATTCCAAAATATCAAAAAGGTATTAGAACACGGAGAAATGAAGTCATCTTATCCGATTCTATAGGTTGTAAGACGAAAGTCTGATTTGAGTAAATCAAAAGGCTCTCGGCCTGTCGTCTTATTGTTGGCACGCAAACTTGTTGTACTTCTGCGACTGGGGGTGATGGTGAAGAGTACTATCAATTCAGCCGAAGCTCGGCGGGTCACCAGACCTCAAACTCGTGTCTTTGGCCCTCGACGAAAAACAACCAGCCAACATTTCTGTTTCTTCTGTGGTGCACTTTGTCAATTTTCTCAATGTCCACGAAACACAGCAATACGGCGGCAGTCTTGGGCTGGAGTCTAAGGAGAATGGAGCGAATTATATTTATAGGAAGAGGCGTAGAAGATAACATCAGAGAATTTAAAATATTAAGTTGATGATTTTGATTACACTATTGTCTATGTTAGGTTCATCAAAAGCTACTAAAGACAGACAATGTCAAAATAGTAAATTTTGGGATTCTGTATCAGTCAGTCGGCAGTAATTTTGAGTTGTGTCAAAAAAAGGTTAGACTATTACTATAGTTGGGAAATTTCCAAATTTCCCAAGGTACACCCTTGACTGACAACCGTTCTGCTCGACATCATGCAGAATTTGTATTGCAAGAGATATGTCATATATTGTGGTTTTGTTGGTGAATAAAGAAAAACCAGATGAAGTTTGCAGCATTAATCAGCGATCGGTATCTTGTAATAGTACAAATGATAGATTTTATTTTGGATTGTTCAACATTCAATAAATTTGTTGCCAGGTTTCGTTTCTCTCTAGAAAATGTTGAACAAACTATTTGAAGCTATAAAACCGGGCTGTGTAGTGGCAACATTTAATTGAATTATTTTGTTATTATCATGATATTGCTATTAACATCTTGATATCGACTATGCTGCATATGCATATGCAGGCATATTATGTTACTGCTAGCTCTCCCGTACGTCCGTCCACGGATTAAATTATTGACGTTTTCAAGGGATTTCTATAACGCTGTTTTTGTAGTAAAATGTGGAAGCATCAATTAATTGCGCCGATCGGTGAATTACAAATTCTTGAAGTTAAAGCTGGATTCTTTAAATTTATCGGCCTAATTATCTCATTTCTATAACGCTGTTTTAGTAGTAAAATGTTGAAAAATCAATTAATTGCGCCGATCGGTGAATTACAAATTGTTGAAGTTAAAGCTGGATTCTTTAAATTTATCGGCCTAATTATCTCATTTCTATAACGCTGTTTTAGTAGTAAAATGTTGAAAAATCAATTAATTGCGCCGATCGGTGAATTACAAATTGTTGAAGTTAAAGCTGGATTCTTTAAATTTATCGGCCTAATTATCTCATTTCTATAGCGCTGTTTTAGTAGTAAAATGTTGAAAAATCAATTAATTGCGCCGATCGGTGAATTACAAATTGTTGAAGTTAAAGCTGGATTCTTTAAATTTATCGGCCTAATTATCTCATTTCTATAAGGCTGTTTTAGTAGTAAAATGTTGAAAAATCAATTAATTGCGCCGATCGGTGAATTACAAATTGTTGAAGTTATAGCTGGATTCTTTAAATTTATCGGCCTAATTATCTCATTTCTATAACGCTGTTTTAGTAGTAAAATGTTGAAAAATCAATTAATTGCGCCGATCGGTGAATTACAAATTGTTGAAGTTAAAGCTGGATTCTTTAAATTTATCGGCCTAATTATCTCATTTCTATAACTCTGTTTTAGTAGTAAAATGTGGAAGAAAAAAAAAAAAACAACCATCAACCACATCAATTAATTGCGCCGATCGGTGAATTACAAATTGTTGAAGTTAAAGCTTGATTCTTTATATTTATCTGTATATTTATCTCATTTATATAACGCTGTTTTAGTAGTAAAATGTTGAAAAATCAATTAATTGCGCCGATCGGTGAATTACAAATTGTTGAAGTTAAAGCTTGATTATTTAAAATAATCTGACAAAATATCTCATAACTATAACGCTGTTTAAGTAGTAAAATGTGGAATAATCAATTAATTGCGCCGAGCGGTGAATTACAAATTGTTGAAGTTAAGCTGGATTCTTTAAATTTATCGGCCTAATTATCTCATTTCTATAACGCTGTTTTAGTAGTAAAATGTTGAAAAATCAATTAATTGCGCCGATCGGTGAATTACAAATTGTTGAAGTTAAAGCTGGATTCTTTAAATTTATCGGCCTAATTATCTCATTTCTATAACGCTGTTTTAGTAGTAAAATGTTGAAAAATCAATTAATTGCGCCGATCGGTGAATTACAAATTGTTGAAGTTAAGCTGGATTCTTTAAATTTATCGGCCTAATTATCTCATTTCTATAACGCTGTTTTAGTAGTAAAATGTTGAAAAATCAATTAATTGCGCCGATCGGTGAATTACAAATTGTTGAAGTTAAAGCTGGATTCTTTAAATTTATCGGCCTAATTATCTCATTTCTATAACGCTGTTTTAGTAGTAAAATGTTGAAAAATCAATTAATTGCGCCGATCGGTGAATTACAAATTGTTGAAGTTAAAGCTGGATTCTTTAAATTTATCGGCCTAATTATCTCATTTCTATAACGCTGTTTTAGTAGTAAAATGTTGAAAAATCAATTAATTGCGCCGATCGGTGAATTACAAATTGTTGAAGTTATGATTCTTTAATTTATCGGCCTAATTATCTCATTTCTATAACGCTGTTTTGAGAAAATGAAAAATAATAATTGCGCCGATCGGTGAATTACAAATTGTTGAAGTTAAAGCTGGATTCTTTAAATTTATCGGACTAATTATCTCATTTCTATAGCGCTGTTTTAGTAGTAAAATGTGGAAGCATCAATTAATTGCGCCGATCGGTGAATTACAAATTGTTGAAGTTAAAGCTGGATTCTTTAAATTTATCGGCCTAATTATCTCATTTCTATAACGCTGTTTTAGTAGTAAAATGTTGAAAAATCAATTAATTGCGCCGATCGGTGAATTACAAATTGTTGAAGTTAAAGCTGGATTCTTTAAATTTATCGGCCTAATTATCTCATTTCTATAACGCTGTTTTAGTAGTAAAATGTGGAAGCATCAATTAATTGCGCCGATCGGTGAATTACAAATTGTTGAAGTTAAAGCTGGATTCTTTAAATTTATCGGCCTAATTATCTCATTTCTATAACGCTGTTTTAGTAGTAAAATGTTGAAAAATCAATTAATTGCGCCGATCGGTGAATTACAAATTGTTGAAGTTAAAGCTGGATTCTTTAAATTTATCGGCCTAATTATCTCATTTCTATAACGCTGTTTTAGTAGTAAAATGTTGAAAAATCAATTAATTGCGCCGATCGGTGAATTACAAATTGTTGAAGTTAAAGCTGGATTCTTTAAATTTATCGGCCTAATTATCTCATTTCTATAACGCTGTTTTAGTAGTAAAATGTGGAAGCATCAATTAATTGCGCCGATCGGTGAATTACAAATTGTTGAAGTTAAAGCTGGATTCTTTAAATTTATCGGCCTAATTATCTCATTTCTATAACGCTGTTTTAGTAGTAAAATGTTGAAAAATCAATTAATTGCGCCGATCGGTGAATTACAAATTGTTGAAGTTAAAGCTGGATTCTTTAAATTTATCGGCCTAATTATCTCATTTCTATAACGCTGTTTTAGTAGTAAAATGTTGAAAAATCAATTAATTGCGCCGATCGGTGAATTACAAATTGTTGAAGTTAAAGCTGGATTCTTTAAATTTATCGGCCTAATTATCTCATTTCTATAACGCTGTTTTAGTAGTAAAATGTGGAAGCATCAATTAATTGCGCCGATCGGTGAATTACAAATTGTTGAAGTTAAAGCTGGATTCTTTAAATTTATCGGCCTAATTATCTCATTTCTATAACGCTGTTTTAGTAGTAAAATGTTGAAAAATCAATTAATTGCGCCGATCGGTGAATTACAAATTGTTGAAGTTAAAGCTGGATTCTTTAAATTTATCGGCCTAATTATCTCAACGCAAATAAATTATGTTCATAGAAGTCCATCTTTAAGTAGTAATACTAGCGCTTTGAACACCAAAAAAATAACTATTGCGTGGAAGTTACTTAAGATGGCCGGTTCATTGGATGCTGCTTTCATTATTTTTGAAAACATATTAATTTTATGAGCAAGACATTTTTAATACTGCTGTTGATTAATCTTCAGAATGGGACTGTGAAATTGCTATTACACTGAAACTGAAAGAGGAACATTCAGTTTTGGTTAAACTTTATATATGCGCTATCATCATAATTGCAAAAGTATTATTTGTTTCCATGGTAGGAGAGATGTTGTTGTTTCTTCAGCTGCGAGCAATTCGACAGTGGCCGCCGTGTTGCTGATCGACTATAAAATGATGCATATGGTAAACGTCCGGAATTATCTGAAGGGACCGAAACTTAACAAGTTTTTAGAGAAATGCATACTGCGTTAGAGGAAAATAAGGTTTTAGCACGTTAGTCCTTCTGGCAAACCGGTGCGTTAGTTCACGAAGAGTCAATGTTCTTGCTATGTTCTACAAAAAGGTAGCATGAATGCCGAAGGGCACGATATGGTATTGGAATTTAAGGATATAGTTCATTGAATAAGGTTAATAATTTGGGTAATTGTTATTCTAAATATAGCGATTTTGATGATTGGGACCTCAATTTTCGTGTTTTTGGTTTTAAAAGGGGAATTTGAATCCTTTACGGTGGGTTAATTTGCTTCACGTAATTCTAAATCTAGCGAATCTGATGATTGGGACGATGATTTTCGTGTTTTGGATTTAGACCGGAAGTCTGAATCCTTTACGGTCGGTTAATTTGCTTCAGATAATTCTAAATCTAGCAATTCTGATGATTGGGACCTCAATTTTCGTGTTTTTGGTTTTAAAAGGGGAATTTGAATCCTTTACGGTGGGTTAATTTGCTTCAGATAATTCTAAATCTAGCGAATCTGATGATTGGGACCATGATTTTTGTGTTTTGGCTTAAGATCGGAAGTATGAATCCTTTACGGTCGGTTAATTTGCTTCAGATAATTCTAAATCTAGCGAATCTGCTGTTAACTCGATTTTCGTGTTTTCGTTTTAGACAGGAAGTCTGAATCCTTTATGGTCGGTTAATTTGCTTCAGATAATTCTAAATCTAGCGATTCTGATGATTGGGACCTCAATTTTTGTGTTCTTGGTTTTATGCCGGAAGTTTGAACCATACGGTCGGTTACTTTGCTTCAGATAATTCTAAATCCAGCGATTCTGTGATTGGGACCTCTATTTTCGTGTTTTCGATTTTAGACCGGAAGGTTGAATCCTTTACGGTCGGTTAATTTACTCTAGATAATTTTAAATCTAGCGATTCTGATGATTGGGACCTTGATTTTCGTGTTTTTGGTTTTAGACCGAAGTTTGAATTCTTCCATACGGTCGGTTAATTTGCTTCAGATACGAACACAAAAAAGACGAAACATTTTTCAACATATATATGCCCGAAAACTTCGGGACATTGTGCTTTTATGCAGTTGTGGCTCAGCGGAAATGTTAACGCTTTTCCCCTATAAAGCTGATAACGAACGTATTAAGGAAATATACATGCAGTGGGTCGTCGACGTTGCTGATAGTGCCGTTTTGGCCTTCTTACTATTTTTCTATGTTGGTGTCAAATGAATATTTTGCGAGATTCATGAATAGTTTATACTGGAGATTGCGCAGCGTTACGCTATTTCAGAAACCAATCCAAAGTTACTTTTTTGGCAAAAAAAATATTTAAAGGAAACGTATGTCTAAAGAACAATAAAGTTACGCAACAACTCTGAGCTTACAAACGTGTCTCGGTTTTGTTGCCTAACATTTGCTTTATCACCATCGACCTCGCTTTAAATTATCAATTTGTGCTTCACCATTGAGTCAGAAATAGGCTTGATACTAAAATTTATGGTTTATGGCAAAGGATAAGATTAAAGCCATGATATTTATCAAGTGTGTATTTGCAGCCAGCACTGTTTTAGGTTCGCTCTTCTAGTCTCCCAGAATATCCTCATTTACCAACAAAATGGCCTAATATCGGTGTCAGCTCCTGTTTGAAGTCCTTAAACTAATTTTCGTTGGGCAAATCGTTGTTAAGATGACAGATACTAGGTCGGGGAAGGTCAGGTTTATTTTTTGGACTACCTAACTAAGATTTTGACTCTTATAGCCCCAAAATGCCACAATTTACCGCCAAAACGGTAAAATTTCGATGTCAGCTTTGAAGCCCTTCAATTAATTTGGGCTGGACGAATTGTTTGAGTGACAAATACTAGGTTTGAGAAGGTCACGCATAATTTTGGACAGCGTAACTATAATTTTGGCTATTCTGGCCCACATTATCCAAATTTGCCCCCAAAATTCTTAAATTTCGCTATCAGATCCCGTTTGAACCGTTAAATTAATTTTGGCTGGGCAAATTGTTGTTTGGATGACAAATACTAGGTCGAAGAAGCTCGAGTTTATTTTATGGGCAACCTACCTAGCTATGATTTTTTGTTACTTTAAGCCTCCCTGCCCAAAAGCTAAATTTGGATGATCTAACTCTAGGATATTGGCTTATTGTAGACAACAATGGTACTAACAACTTGTTTTCATTGGTTTTCTGCTGAAAATGACATATACTATGCAAGGAAAAAATGCCCTTTCCGGGCATGCACAAAGAAACCATTAACAAAAATGTTATTGGAAAAATAAAACGTTATGTAATGCGTGCTTACATGACTATATGAAACGGGGTTGCGGTGAAAAATGCTCTTACACTAATAATGAAATATCACAAATTAATGCGTTTTATGGTAATGGTTTTCTTTTGAAAATTGCATTTGTTTGCTTAATCGACTGGAGACATGTCGTTAGTTGCTGCGGTGGAAAATCGCTTTATTGTTTTCAATTTAGTACAGTGTTCTTTGGTGCGCTGGGCTTGGTATACTGTACTGTAAAAAGACTTTGCGGTGGAAAAATGCACTTTTGAGAACAAAAAATATTTGCATTATGATAGAAAAAGTTTTAAAATTAGTTAATAGATAGATTACTCCTGATAATGTTCCTCTATCTTTCATTTTAACATAAAACCAGTAATTGAAATGTATGGTAATGCATACAGAAAACTGCAACATATAGTGTACTAGGGGTCAAGCTCTTGAGCTGTACATATTTACATACAAATTGCCTCAATCAGTAAAATGCCTGTGTACTTAGTCTTGGAATATTGAACTTGTTTTTTTAATCCAGACAGAGTGAGCATTTTCTGCGGGAGTGGTAGTGTGGATATTCAGGTTTATTCCTACTGAATAAGGCAAGTTCTAGTTGGTGACATGAAAGAAATTCCCCTAAAATTACATGTTTCATAAAGTATATTGTAAGATTATTAAAGCAGGGCTGTTGCGTTTATGCGCCATATTATTCTTAGGTAGTATTTAATAATATTAATTTGGCTTTTCAAAATGTATTTAGAGGCTTTTGCTGAGTAGCGTAAAAACTTGTGTTGGTATTTGATGTATCGATTTTCGGGCTTTGGACGTTTTATCTCTCTTTGTCTCGTTTGGCTTGTTACTTTTCATGGAACAGATGCGCCTCTTAAATAGCAGCCCGAAAATAAATAAAATAGGATTAAGCTCTGTTATAAGTCTGCAATAACTTCGGTGACGCAAATTGGAAATTATATACTCCTGTAGTCTAAAACACTATTATACCTTTTTAATTGTCGTGAAACGCCATGTTGATCCATGAAGTCGACATTAAGGCAACAGTTTGTTTTGACTGTGAATGGTTGTTCTTAGGGTACATATTATACATGTTTTAAGAAACTGAAATATCACTCAAGCGCTCGATCCCTGTTACACTATCTGTTGCAGTTTCCTGTAAACTTTGCCAAACACATCAATTACTGATTTTGTAATAATGTGAAAGATAGGGAACATTATCAGAGATAAGCCATCCACTAGTTTCAAAAAAACTTTCTACCTTGAATGCAAAAATTTTGGTGCTCAAAAACGCATTTTGCCACCGCAATGTCCTTGGGCATTACAGTACAGCAAACCCAACACACCATAGAAGATCGTACTGAATTGAAAACTATAAAACATTTTTCGCCGCAACGACCAACGACTTGTCTCCAGTCGATTAAGCAAATAAATGCATTTTTCAAAGCAAACCCGTTGCCGTAACGCATTACCTCGTTATTTCATTATTGGTATAAGAGCATTTTTCACCGTCAACCCTGTTTCACATAGCCAATTAAGCACGCATTACCTAACGTTACATTTTCCAACAACATCTTTGTCACAAATTTCTTTTTCCATGCCCGTAAAGGGTATTTTTCTCTACCTGTATAAACTATACAACTTTTTTTTGTGTGGACTAGAAACGAAATGTACAAAACTATTTGCTAAATTTGTATTTCGCCTGATAAACTTAAAAACACTGTCATAACTAAATTAAAAATGTCAGTACCAGATGATAATTATCGATAATTCTCAAAACTCAAACTATAAATCGCTCCATGAATACGAAATTCAAAATGAACAAAGTTACTAATTAGTGAAGCGTGAAGCCTTTAAATTATAACTTAAATATATTTTTAAGATTTTATACTAATCTATACAAAGTATTTGTAGATATATATAATTATGTAACAATTTATATATATTTAAATTATGAAGTATGATTCACACATTGTTCTGAATCCGCAACTAACAATATTGATACACTGAAGCCAAATTTGTATTATCTTAATGACATTTCAAACGAATAATTAGCCTGAAAACAATCAATCAGTAATGTCGGTTGCAAACTGAATTTCAAGAACGTTCTTTTTTCTCCACAACCTATTTTCTGAATCCGGAACTAACAATATTGATACACTGTAGCCAAATTTGTATTATCTTAATGACATTTCAAACGAATAATTATCCTGAAAACAAACCATCAGTAATATCGGTTGCAAACTGAATTTCAGGAACATTCTTTTTTGTCCAAAACCTATTTTATGAGTCCGGAACAAACAATATTGATACGCTGAAGCCAAATTTGTATTATTTTAATGACATTTCAAATGAATACTTAGCCTGAAAACAAACCATCAGTAATATCGGTTGCAAACTGAATTTCAAGAACGTTCTTTTTTCTCCAAAACCTATTTTCTGAATCCGGAACTAACAATATTGATACACTGAAGCCAAATTTGTATTATTTTAATGACATTTCAAATGAATACTTAGCCTGAAAACAGGCCATCAGTAATATCGGTTGCAAACTGAATTTCAAGAACGTTCTTTTTTCTCCAAAACCTATTTTCTGAATCCGGAACTAACAATATTGATACACTGAAGCCAAATTTGTATTATTTTAATGACATTTCAAATGAATACTTAGCCAGAAAACAAACCATCAGTAATATCGGTTGCAAACTGAATTTCAAGAACGTTCTTTTTTTCTACATAACCTAACGCCTTGTGCTACATATCCAGATCATCTTTATTTTTGTGGAACGTTCGCACTATTGTACGATACATTACTCCTTTGATATTGACATATAAATCACAAAACTCTTAAGGTGTGTTCACACTTCAAACTTTTTCCGAAAATTTTGAGCTCTAAATTTAAACACAAAATTCCACTATGATTTATAATAAAAAACAAGGCAACTCGTAAATCGTCAAAATTACAGTTCAACTGTTGAGCTCAAAATTATCCCATCTCTGTTCCTTGTCCTGATTGGCAGAAGCAATAAGCTACAAAAGTTTGAACAATGTTCACACGTTCAAAATTCTGTTTTCCTCTTAATTTTCCCCAACATTTGTCTATTTTCAGCCATTTTCACTAACATTTATTCCCAGTTTTTGCCAATTTTCTCATATTGTCCCAAATTTTGCTTAATTTTATCTAAATTTTCAGTGTGAATGCAGCGAGAGGAAAATTACGAAGCTTAAGGATAAATATATAGTTTTAGGCTTGAAGGGGATCAACCCTTAGAAGATAGCTCTCCTATGACACCCTTGTTACTTTGTATCTATTTATAACTATGCATAAATCACTACGATGTTTAAGTTGATGAGATATTCTGATTTATTATATTGTACCTTACACATCGGTCCAGTTAACCAAAATATTATTAATCTTACTAGGCTGTCCAAGTGTCTTTATTTGTATAACTACATAAGTCTCTGTATCCAAGTGTCTTTATCCAAGTACAAGTGTCTTTTTAACTATACATAAATCAATATGATGTTTAACTTGATGAGATATTCTGGTTTCTTATACTGTACCTTACACGTCGGTCTAGTTAACCAAAATATTATTAATCTTACTAGGCTGTCCAAGTGTCTTTATTTGTATAACTACATAAGTCTATTTATCCAAGTGCCTTTATCCAAGTCCTTTATAACTATGCACACATTAATATTAAGTACATATGTTATCGCTCAACAGTAAAACAGTGTCTTGACACCCGTATGTATGTCACACAAGTAAAAGAATTACACGCTCACAAAAGCAATTGAATATCCAGCTGTCACCATTAATAATTCCGGAATATAGCTATATATTGGTGGTAGTCGATATGGTAATAAAGAAGGTAGGCATCCGCTTGATCGGAAACGTTTTTTATATACACGTCGAACGTTTACTCGATAAAAACACTGAGTTTTTGACTCCAAAGCGTTGTGACCATGGAACCAACCATTTACATCAACAACAACAAAAACAAAGCAGCGAACCGGAAACTGTGAACGGGAAAAACTGAAGAACGTGAAAGCTTAAAAGTTAGTTTCGTATCAACGTTCGACTTATGTGTGCGTTGTGTTAGAACTAAAACAGTAAACCCTTGTGATATTTTGTTGGATTTTACCAATTACAAAAAAAATTAATACCATAAAGCTGCAAATTTGGTGCTTCGTACTGATTAATTCGAATGCGAAAGAATGGTGCTCAATTGTCTAAGAAGATCATTGAATCGATATAGGCATACATGTTCAATATGTCAGAATACTCGGATGTGAAAATTTATATCACATACCTATTTCGGTTGCCATGTTACAGACGGTTACACTAAAACTCGTGTTGATTTTCAAATGTGAAAGTAAAGTTAATTTTGTGTACATCGGCTACTGAAAGCGAGACATATAGATAAATGATTATAACATTTATGTGCTGATGACAAACTCAATCCGTTGTAAAATATTAGGGTATCCGCCCATTCGTTACTGAACTATAACAATTGAAGTGATAACAGCACTCTCCTCTGCACTGTGCTTAACATAACGGAAAAGTGTCTTTTTTGTCTGCTCTACCGCAGGGACACAGTAGAAACGCTGATTCACATAAACCAAGCTCTCCACAGATGATTGCTTTATGTACAGAATAAGTATCTGACCAGAAGTGTAGAGGGATGGTAAAAGGGGGCAGGGCTGGTTTGTTTGGCACGTTCTTGCAGTAGGGCCCGGCAATATGATTTAACATTTAGATCCCTGGAGAAAAGATAACTGGATAGAAGATGTAATCATTTTGCGATTAAACATCGGTTTCATATGCAAGTGCTTTCAAATTGCTCGCAATTTTAGCGCACAAATGGCGTCACGTGGTGACAACACTACTCTCAAGATTCCGCCAAATGACATATTTCACTCGAACACCTAACAACTTTTGTCCAGGACAGTAGTCTCTGGCTAAGGCTTTGCCGAAAGCACATTTGTAATCCGTATGTAATAGTGGTTTCCTAAGTAGATATTAAACTTTTTCCAGCACCGCTTTCTTTTTCAAAATCGAAGAATCATTGTACAGTGTGCTTTAGACATTGCATTGTCACTAGATCATTAACGTCACTAAACCATCAGATCAGCTGCGGGTCACCATTCTGGACGGGTCACCGGGTCTTGCGCCACTACCA
Source organism: Trileptium ribeirensis (assembly GCA_030248225.1). NCBI lineage: Eukaryota > Metazoa > Nematoda > Enoplea > Enoplida > Thoracostomopsidae > Trileptium > Trileptium ribeirensis. Next base: position 46,677 of record JASANE010018157.1, read on the forward strand.
CGGCACCGTGTCACAATATGGTTTGCCTGGTTCAATCTCTGCTACAAAAATTTCGCAATTAGGATTTATAGCGTACAAAAGACAGTTCCAATAAGGCTAAACAAGCCATTGCCATCAGTTACATGACACAGCGTGACTTTCTCAATTCTGCCCTTTTGAAAGACGAAACATTTTCGCAATTACGATTTATAGCCTACTAAAGACAGCTCCAATAAGGCTAAACAAGCCATTACCATCAGTTACATGACACAGCATGACTTCATCAATTCTGCCCTTTTGAAAGCCGATACATGATTACAATTACGATTTATAGCCTACTAAAGACAGCTCCAATAAGGCTAAGCAATCCATTACCATCAGTTACATGACAGAGCGTGACTTCATCAATTCTGCCCTTTTGAAAGACGAAACATGATTAAAATCATTTTTAGATGAATTATACTTTATATATAACTGAATTCATTCAGGACTTATGTGCACCACTGTAGAGCGGTATAAAATTAGAACAATGTAACTACAGCTGCGTTCACATGTCATTCGTTTTGCTCAAATTTTTAGCTCAAAATTTGGACCAAATGTTTATCATATTTAATTTAATTTACTATCAGCACTTTGTATGAAAAAATATGGAAAATCAGCATGATTTAACATTTTAGCTTAAATTTTGAGCTCAAAGCTTTTTAAGTTCTATTCCTGGTCCCCGGTGGGCAGAAGCAATACGCTATAAAAGTTTGGTCAGTGTGTTCACATGTTCAAATTCATCGAAAATGCAAAAATGATACATGCACGAGCTCTGAGGTCCTAGGGAATCAGGCGACCGGCGGGAGAGGGGCGAGAGAGCTCATGAGAGAGGATAAATTTTCAAAAATTTTGGGACTCAATATTTTTTATAAGTTTTATCAATTCTCCCACAAATTTTTCCTATTTTCCCTCGAATTTTGGCAGAATTCTCCGCGAGATTTCGGCGCGGGGGGGGAGCGAAGCCTCACAAAAGAGGCAGGCAGGCGCTCTACCCGTATTAAGCGATCGGCGCACGGCGGAGCTGCTCACGGGAGGATAGTACCTCTCTTGTTTACGATCATGTATGGCAAAAATACGTTGAAAATTTTGACCCAATTAAGGCTCAAAATTTGAGCAAATGTTTCGGCGTGTGAACGTGGGGTAAGTAAAATTAAAGCAATGTTAATAACCCACCAGTTTGATCGAAGCATCTATAATATTTAAACACGAATGAAAACTAAATAACCCATTATATATTTGACATGAAAATATGAGAAAAAATAATGAGATATGCTGCTTGTAGGTACTATACGGGATTCAGCTAGTTCCTAATTACATGTTTTTTGGTCATGGCCATCAAATTAAACCTAATAGACAGTCTTGCATATTTAAACAAATAGTATGTGTGTGTGTGAAAGTAAATTACTGCGGAGAAAGCAAGTGTGACAGAACACCTCATTAGTAGATAACGATTACACAATGATAAATGAATAAACAGCGATATATCTAACTGAAATTGATGTTTTGCTATTAAATTGAGATTCTTAAAAATGAAGAAAGCCTAAAGTATATTTCTAAGAAGACGATATACAGTTTTTACTGAACAAAAGCATGGAATAGCTCAATCTCTCTATGAAGGTGTATTACAATTTCTATAGAAAGATACATTTCCAACAGTTCCCTCAAGAAGGTATACTGTTTCCATGGAGCGTAATCTTTCCCACCACTTCTATGAAGAAGGCATACAATGCCCACAGAATAAAAACTATCATAGCCACTATGAAGGGATGTGCCATTTCCGCCGTGATCACCTGACACTGTGCTTCGACTCACAAGTTGTGAAAACCATTATAATAGTAAAGCTTTTCTCAAAGTACTAGAGTACTATACATTGACCAAGTTAGCATAATTCAGGAGGTAGTCGTTATTATTATGATCTCACCCTGTGAAGCAAAAATCCCTTAGCTAAAACCCTTTCATTCTTGCAGTTGTTCGACAACTAATTACGTGTCAACACATTGTACTAACTAAATTCTCCCCTTAGCTAAACCCTTTCATTCTTACAGTTGTTCGACAACTCGTGTCAACACATTGTACTAACTAAATTCTCCACTTAGCTAAACCCTTTCATTCTTGCAGTTGTTCGACAACTAATTACGTGTCAACACATTGTACTAACTAAATTCTCCCCTTAGCTAATCCCTTTCATTCTTGTAGTTGTTCGACAACTAATTACGTGTCAACACATTGTACTAACTAAATTCTCTTCGCACTGCACGATTGCACCGAGTATTGTTATTCGCTATTTTTATTAGGAGCCATACGGATCCGATAAATAGTTCCGAGACAGTTCAGTGGCTTGTGAGCTTAACTTTCAACTCAGCTCTGGAGGTTCGATACCTTGCGGCGATCAATACTTGCTCAATACACACAAAAAAATTCAGGACGCAACGGATTGAATCTAAAAAACTTTTCAGTACATTTCAACGTCGAAGTATGAAATTCTACGCTCTGCATATAGTAGCCCACACCAGCATATGTATGGAAAGCACATGATTTGTGATCATAATTCGATTAGACTTTGGTTAGTTTTATATTTGATCAATGATTTTTACAATACAAGCTCAAGGTGTAAATTTTACAAAATTTTAAAAGCTCCCCAGTGTGGTATCAATGTGTTCAAGTACCGTATATTGTATGAATATTCGATAATCTGCTGGGTTTATCATAGCTAAAATAAAACAAATATACTAAAATATTCCACAGTTTTTCATCGTGGGTACAACACAGTAAGAGAACCAATATTAGGATAATACATTTTACTGCTGACATAGACAAACTTTTAAATGATTTGTCCAATTTGATGTTAATTTTTTTAGTCCGTAACCCTAAGCATCTATCTAATAAATCTAATGTAATATCAGGTCAGTCAAGTTTATTCCAACTATGTTCACTCCAGGTGAAGGTGTTTAAAAACATATAAAACTAAAGTATTACTAAACTAACGGTCGCAATGGAGCGTCCAATATATTCCGAATTGCTAAAACGAGTTTGGAAGATTGTTATAAAATATCTGATATATATGTTTATTCTAGCGTTACGTAAACTAATATAAAACTATCAGCTGAGTTGTTAAATCTCTAGCTTAGCCCGTTACGTCTTCAATTAATTCGCTTCTCGAGTATCGATGAACAATTTTTATCGCCGCAAGGTATCGAACATGGAACGATTGGGTGAAACACGTTCAATAGCCAATGAGTTATCTTGTACTTATTTCTCGGATCCTTAAGGCTGCTTGTAAAAGCGAGAGAACAACGACAGTCGTACAATCGTGCAGTACTCGGAGAATTTTGCTAGTATAACGCTTTGAAACGTAATGTGGCGTTCACGTTATAATGTCCCCGCTCTTTGGAACTTTTATGCCCTGTAGTCGCCACCCTACCGTATAGACGGTCAGCGTGACACCCACACTGTAACTCAATTTCCGAGGGTGTACGACACACCTCTTGCTACTACATTTTTTCTTTACAGTGTTGTACACACCCTTAGCTACCAATTTGGAGCGAATTAACTACAACGGTCACCGTCTGTAGCTAATGCACGTTATTATTCAACTGTGCTGAGCAGATTTTTTTAAATTTTTTATATTTGCATCTAGGCCATATGAAAGTTGATCAAATATTGCCGAACACTGTCAATAAAACTGCCAGAAGAAACGGTGTGCCTGACACTGTCGAAATGTGGCAGTATCCCTAGCTACCTACATTTGAAAAAATTTATAAATAAACATGGGGTTTATAATATACAATGTTGTCGACAGTTTTTTCTGATACTGTGTGGTGAAGATAGGTTCAAAACGTAGGGGACATTATAACGTGAACACCGCATAATTGGATGTTGTGGAACAACTGTAGGAATTAAAAGGGTTAATGTTACTGTATGTGCTTTAGCCAAAATAGCGTTATGCCAAACGGATATACATGCACACGCCTGCACATAAGGACTCTAGTGATAAATCTTGGCACCAGGCACGTAATAGAAGATGCAAGAGAGGAAAATTATTTCCAATAAATCAATATATTTTAAACAAAATAACGCTTCAATGAATAAAAAAGAACCATAAATAAATCTAAAATAATCTAAATATATAAATAATAATCTATAAATAAATAAATATCTAATGTAAAGTGGAGAAATAGCAAAATCGATAAGTTTGCTCATGCCTACGTTAAATACGCTCAAGACAATTTAAGGATAACTAACTGGCGGTGGGGCTGAGTCCCAGTAGACGAAGCTTACAGCGACCGGGGCAAAGCTGTTTTAGGGTTAGAAAAGGAACAAAACAAGCAGTCGATGAACCGGAGGACAGCTGAAAATCACAACAGCAAAAAAACTATCAAAACACAAAATATTCCCATTTATATACACGCATTACTTATGAAAGAGGAAAGAGCAATAGATCAAGATATTAAAATTCCAAATTTGCGTCGTAAAATCTTCACTGTTTTATTCATAAGGCAAATACAAAGGCTTTTAGAGATAATCTAAGACTAGACACAGATACTATCAAGACGTAGCCTAGGGTTTGAATCAGAATGTTGACAATAGAACACTAAAATTGTATCTCACCTAATTAGCATATTAAAGTATATTTAGCTCATTTAGAATCGGTGGATTGTTGAAGATGAATATCGTTCTATAAGTGAGTAGCAATTAAAACCAAACTTCCATGTCATCGTAGGGTTTTAAGTCTGTATTAAGATTTATGGCCACAATAAACTGCTGTCTGAATCAGTAGCTTTTATTATCTGTTAGATCCATTTATGGGTACGCTCAGAGTTGACCACGCAACTAATTATTAGTAGTTGTGTTTCATTATGAGTTACGCTTGGCGCATGTTAATATAATTTTCAGGTGATTTGCCCCTCCACATCCGCGCCTGTGGTGGAGATGAAAAATTTAACCCCCGCACCAGTTGTATTATACAACTAGGCGTGTTCACGCGTTCAAAACTTTTTGTTCAAATTTTGAAGTCAAAATTTGAACAAATTTTGATCAAAAATTGAGGGTGATTTTAAAATGAAAATTACGTTGTTTTAGAATTTTAAATCAAAGTTTTTCAGGAAATACATCGCGTTGGCGATTGGCTAAAGAAATATCCTAGAAAAGTTCGAACCGTGTTCATACATTCAGACTTTCCAAAATGCAAAAAAGATGCTTTCGAATTTTGATCAAAATTTAAGCTCAAACTTTGATTAAAATTTGACCAAAAATTTTCAGCATGTGAAGACGCCTTAAATGATTACCTAGCCCAACGGTCACAGGTTGTCTCCATGATAATAACAAGACATCGTTCCGCTAACAGCTGCCTTTGTGATATCTGGTATAGGGTCATGGCGCCATCGTTGATATATACAGCAATATATTTCTACACACAGAACCAAAAGTTTAATATAGGCAAGCTTACCTAATTATCTAAGCATGCAAAAATATGATTATGAGGATATCTTTTGGAAACATTCACTGCCGACAGTATTCATACAGTGCCTAATTTTAAGCCAACAAATAATTTAACCACAAACAGTCTACCGCTTTATAAACAACTGCAAGCTCCAACTGCTTGCATTAATGACTTGGGGCATATTTTAATGTATATATTTCAGAAATTTATGATCAATATAAAGCAAGTTATTGATAAACTGCGTGACTTCATGTGACATCGCTGATTTAATGTACAACCCGCGTGACCGATCATTAGACATATAGCAACATTCTATTAGGTATTAAGAGGAGGCATGTGTTTAGTATTTAGATGACTGATTTCGGTAGCAGCGCTGAGAAATCTTCTAGTAACCTCGCTCAGACGCCATAAGATTAAGCTAAAATTGGAACAATTTTATTGAATCGGTCAAAGTGTAGTCTGTCATGGACAAAGCACCGTGGTTAGCCGGAAGTAAAGTGCAAGCATGTATATTAAGTCAGATTTTGAACGCCTTACCTAAGCCTAAGAATAATTCAACGACAGAGTTTTAAACACTCGTGGAACAACCCGAACTAGGCTATACCATTGTCTAGCGATTCCTCAGGATTATATAATACTTCGACGCTCTACAATAATTGCAAAGGTTTAGAATAAAACTTTAATAAGACAATAGATATGAGCTTAAATATGTATTGGCCAACGCATTTGCGAAATTTTATGTAACAGTTTTACAGCATTTCCAAACAAAATTACGATGTGGTTTAAGGTATAAATACGTTTTGTTTAAATATAGATTTTGGAATTACTATGAATGTGTTATATAATAGTTTCTTGACAGCGTTTAAAGTCACACACTACGTAATGGATCCTGTTTGATTAAGATTATACGTTTAAACATATTTTACGTCGTATTGATTCGGTCCGACACACATAGCACTCACAATTTTGTCCCATCCGAATCCAATGATGTAATGTGAGAATATGCATATATCTACACATACGCACGTACACGGATAGGATATAATTTGGTAGTGTCCAGCCGGATCAGAGCAGATGCAATTTAGGCACAAACCGGATCGGATCTGGTCGGATCGGACGGAACGTTAACACGACATTATTTTTATTCCATCGTTTCCAAAGTCGAATAAAAAACCTGACAGTGCTCTTTCCAGGCAAATGAAACACTACTCATTATCGGCTATACTATCATAGCAAAATGTGTCACAGTAAGGTTATATCCGGAAGCCTGTATACATTAATTCGGCATCAAAACAGGGATATTTTTTCTGTTTTAAAATTTCAATGCGGGTGTGATACATTCATTGAATGTATTTTGAAAATGGTATGAACGATAGGTTATCAATGGAAGACGATAGTTGCTAAAGCACGCAAAAATTAAAGAAAAAATATCGTTTTTATTGTTGAATTTCAATAAATTTATCCTGTTTTTGTCGTAAGATAGATGATATTATTACCCTTGCTGCGATATAAAACCGATAAGACGTAATTCTTTATTCCAGTCTTAACTCAGGTCACGGAAGTTGAAAATATCTTTGATACGATGCTGATTGTTATAAGTATATCGTCTAATAATTTATCTATTTCTCAACTAGTTTAAAAGAAGAGACTGAGCAAGCCTAGTATTTGAGAAGCGAAAATCAGTTCATTAGTTGAAATTTTGATATTATCGTCTGTAATCTAGTAAGGGAGAAAATTTAAATGAGCTAAAGACTGAAAAATGCTTAAAATGACATTACACAAAGTTTATTCTCCATTCACTTATAAATTGTTATATTCCTAGCTATTGTAGGTAGTACCTAGATCCTTGTATATACCATTTTATTAAGATTACTTAGTTAAAGCAAATAATTCACGAAGTAGCTTTTAATCGTCATTCATAACTCAGGAACCTGGTCGGATTGGTTTCAACGATGGCTTAAAATGAATTTCTTGATGTGTTCCAGCCATCTCGGTGTATATACATTTTATTTATAAATGTACACATCGTCCTATTTTTGCTGTTAAATCATGTCTTTTGGCCGTTTAACGTTATACAATTTGCAACAAGAGTATGCGTTTTGAAAAAAACAAGAGTATGCGTTTTGCAAAAATGAATTTCTTGATGTGTTAAAGCCATCTCGGTGTAGATATGTATATATATTTATAAATGTACACATCGTCCTATTTTTTAATCATCCCTTCTGGCCTTTTAACGTTATACAATTTGCAACACGAGTATGCGTGGAATGGAATAACCAATTTTACTGAAGCAACTTTTTGCATGATGCCACTTAGGTTCTGCATGTACGTGACTATACATTTTACTGCGCAAGTGTCAGTTTGAGAGCGAGGACTTTTGAATCATGACTAAAAATTAAAATCTATTGATAGATATATCAAGGATTTCCGGTATCACTTGGGCGGAATTGCATGAAAGGATATGAATATGAAATAAATATGAATAATGAAATAAAGATGAATAATGAAATGATACTTGAGGATCTAGTCTAGTGCAATATTTAATATTTTTTTCTCATGGACACGGTATTCCAGTTCTGTGGCAAATTTAGATAAAAATTTCAACGAACTTCAGTCCCTTTTCGGTAGCGCTGGTATATATTTTTTAATCCAGAGCTGATATTAAATTTATGTTCGTGTTGCCTTAAGGTTATCTGATACTCCTACTACATTTCAATAAAATCCATCAATAAATAAATATGTACATTGGTGAAACCATGCATTCAAAATCGTAAAAATTGGGTGAGAGAACACAAGTTAACTCTAAAGTTTGAGCTTTAGTGAAGGTTCGAAAAATAAGCCTCTTTATTATTTTTGACATGCTGAAACTGTCTCAAGATCGTAAATATAAAACGATATGGCATCGAGCATTGACCTATCATTTTTTAGATCTCCTTAACGAAAATAAGAGTAATACGTTTAGCCCCAGGGTTTGATATTATATTTTCGTCAATTACTACTGCTGGTAATTACGCATAATTTAACTCAAATAATCAATATGTTGGAAGTTGCTTGCCGGTTATTTTTAGAGCCAATGGTTTACAACATCCGTATACTTTTCTTTTTATTATTGTGTTCAACCCAAGCTTATAACTTAACTATTCGACGGTATGTTGAGAAATTTGTGTGCTATTTACACGTATTAAAATAGTTACCACGGAACTTACCTTTGTGGCTACCGAAGATAGCCTTCGATACAGTGCAAATGACCATTATGCTCCAAATCTCGCAAATAACCTAGATTAAAGTATTTTTGAAAGAATATATACATTAAATACACTCGGGGATTTTATTGAAGCATTATAGAACATAGACGGTTGGCATAAATATATCTACCACGCTGTGTTAATGGGAATACCGCACATTTTGTGGTGTTTGCCATATAATTTCATGGTTAATTATGCATTGTGCGGTACGTTTGATTTGTGCAACGGTTATCGGCCTTTCTTTACTTTTTTGACCTGTTAAGAGACATTATAATTGGAGTATAAACCATCTACTTTAGGTCGGAAGTCTAAAAAATTGTTAAAAAAAATTAATTTTCAAAAAATATATATGTTAGTATATACAACTGCTAATTCTAAAGCACACAAGAACATTATTAGAATCCTAGAAGCAATTCAAAGGATCTTACATCACCGACCACGATCTTCCGCCACAAGTGGGAAAGGAGAGACATTATTGGAGTATAAACCATCTACTTTAGGTCGGAAGTCTAAAAAATTGTTAAAAAAAATTAATTTTCAAAAAATATATATGTTAGTATATACAACTGCTAATTCTAAAGCACACAAGAACATTATTAGAATCCTAGAAGCAATTCAAAGGATCTTACATCACCGACCATGATCTTCCGCCACAAGTGGGAAAGGAGAGACATTATTGGAGTATAAACCATCTACTTTAGGTCGGAAGTCTAAAAAAATTGTTAAAAAAATTAATTTTCAAAAAATATATATGTTAGTATATACAACTGCTAATTCTAAAGCACACAAGAACATTATTAGAATCCTAGAAGCAATTCAAAGGATCTTACATCACCGACCACGATCTTCCGCCACAAGTGGGAAAGGTGATTCCAACAAAAAACATAAATAAGCGGATGCAGAGCAGGCGAAGACGGAATCCCGGCTGAAGTATACAAACTGGTCAATTAACACATGATTGGCTCTCTGCAGCGCCACATCTGCAAGTTCTGGGCCAGCGAGACGATACCATATTTCTGGTGAACGGCGATATTTATTCCGCCCACAAAAACGTGAATAAATCTATATGTGCGCATTAAGAGTTACCTCACTATTTGACAATGTCTTCAAAACTTTAGAAGCAATCATTAAGAAATTCGTGAACAAACAACGCGAGAAGCGCAATGTGGGTTTCATGTATGCCGCGGGACAGTGAAACAAATATTGAACATGTGGCTGCACTACAATACCACCGCCAGTTCCGAAAACCCACTGCAATAGCCTTATCGATTTCGAAGTGGCTTTCGAAGCTTCGCAGTGACTCCACCGAGTGTCTTCGCGTATCCGTTTTTGGCTCGGAACGGACGCTCACAATGTCGTCACAATTAGTGACGTTCGATGTTGTGCAACGTGATGGAACATTGCGTACCGTCACGGCACACTCTACGCCAATGATTACAGATTGCTCCGTCTTGCCACAGAAGCAATCGAACGAAGATACTACGATTCTACGATCGATGAAATATGCTCTTGCAGATAATTTTGAGTTAGACAACGGAACCGCTGCTGTTTTGATCGGTACCGAATATTTCTGGAATTTCGTTCTCGGGACGCGTTTTTCCACTTCCAGTAAACTGCTGTTGACTGGATCCACTCTTGGTGTGCTTCTGGTCGGACGCCACAGCACTTTAAGCGAAAGTTCAGCTGACGAGTTTACGACATTGTTGTGTCTAACAGAACGGACCACTGTGTGTTTCTCACAGGTACAGAAGATATACTCGCCCTCTAAACGAACGCTAAATGCTCCAGACGTCGACGAGTATTGGAAACTCTAACGAATCGGGATCACATATGATCCAAACGAGCTTGATGACGACAAAGTATTAGCACACTTCAATGACACCGTATACGAAGAAAATGGTCGTTATCATGTCAGCTGGCCGTGGATAGAACAAATGAAAACGAAGCTGCCGACGAACTACGAAGTATCTCTGCGAAGGCTTCGGTTGCTCGTAAAGCGACTCAACAATGACAAGTCTGGCCTTGCCGCGAAGTATCAACAAGTCCTCGACACCCAAGTCGATAAAGGCATTATCGAACCAGTCGATGTTTCTGAACTCGATTCTAGAAATACGATTCATTATTTGCCTCATCATCCGATCATCAAAGCATCGAGTGCCACAACGAAAGTATACGTCGTATACGATGCTTCGACGAAAGCAACTAAAGATTCTGCCAGCCTGAACAAGTGTATCTATCGCGGTCCGCACTTCTACCTCACCTTTGCGAAGTGTTGATTCGTTTTCGATGTTACAAAGTTGCACTCATTGCCGATGTTGAAAAGACGTTCCTGCAGATGGCATTGCATCCACAAGACCGTGACGCTACTCGATTTCTGTGGTGTCATAACACCAAAGCAATTAACATTGAAGAAACCCTAACTGTTTACCGCTTTCGTCGAGTACCATTTCGAGTCATTGCTAGTCCGTTTCTGCTCGGAGCTACAATTCAGCATCATCTGAGAAAATTTTAGTCTAACTCACCAAATCAATCGCCCGTAACGTGTACGTTGATAACTTGACAACTGGTGCTGGCACATTTGTCGAAGCATCTAATATGAAAAACGAGATGATTGATATTTTCCAACGATGTTCCATGAATCTCCAAGAATTTTGCCCAAACTCCAACACTCTGCTGAAACAACTCTCGGCCGAAAAAAATTGCAAATCGAGCCACAAAGATGCTGGGAATCACATGAGAGAGTGATCTTGACACCATTCATATAACCAAAACTAAATTCGAACCAACTATAACATCAAAGAGGACAATTCTTGTCATAACAGAGTCGATTTTCGATCCACTATGATTGTTTCAGACAGTTTCCGTATCTGCTAAATGTCTTCTGCAGAAGCTTTGGGAAAACAAAATTGACTGGGACAATTCTCCTGTTCCACAGGAAATGCAGGACGAATGGAAGGCCATCGAGTCAGAGTTATCCATCATACAAGAAATTGCAATTCCACGATTTGTTGGGGACCCGAGGAGTAACCACTGCGAAGTGGCTGTATTCTGCGACGCATCCGCTAAATGCTACGCTGCTGCAGTGTATCTGCGTGTCCCCATTGAAGAAAGCGAAGGCTGGCGGAGCAACCTGGTTTTATCGAAATCTCGTCTTGCTCCAAAGTCAAAGACGATAACAATTCCGAGACTCGAACTACTGGGGGCAGTTATTGGCACTCGAGCGGGCGAGTTTGTTCGAAAAGCAATCGTAGACGAAGTGACCACTCCGTTACACGTCTTTACAGACTCAGAGTGCGTTCTTAATTGGATTCAAACCTTGAAGTTATTGCCGAAGTTTGTCAGCGATCAAGTGAAGAACATTTGAAAAGTTGTTTCATTATGTCTAATAAAAGCTCTCAGATCCTGTTTATCTTGTGCATCCTTAGCAGGACCGCAACCAAACTTCAAACAAGTAACTTATGGTGGTTG
>JASANE010018159.1:0-20133 GCA_030248225.1 Trileptium ribeirensis
GGTTCATAGGCAACAATCTTAAATTGTGTGCGTTCATTGATTTAACGATCGTGACCTGGCTTGACAAAACGAATAACCCATGTGTACGCACCTAAAGTGGACTCAAGACACTGTAGCTCAATAATTTTGACTATAGATTGCGTTTCCCAAGAATTTTGAAGTGCGACATTTACCGTAATCGTAATAAATTACAGCAAGCTAAACGCAATTAAACCGCACCAAAGTGGTGATAATAAAAAAACCCAAAGTTATCTACAAGAATTTTGCAGGTGAATGAAGCCCGTAAAAGCGTTGAATTTCTAGAAAAGTCATGTAATTTGGATTACAGTTTAAACATACACTATTCCATATGTCTTTTTAGCGTGTTCAAAGCCTGAAAAAACATAAACGTTGCTACAGCAGTTGGATTATTTTTCTCAAACGTAGCGGCAGATCACTAATAATTAATAGTTGTCATTTAGTTTAAACCTACCGCTTATTAGGTTCGATGTTTTAAGAGAAACTTACTGAACGATAACGTAGCACCGGGTGACGACGAAGTACGAGCTATAGTAGCTGAGTTGGATAAGTTGCCGATATTTGGAATATTATTATACAGTCGATTGGTTACTGCGGCTTGTTGTAGTATCGATGACGCAGCTGAGGTTGGCGAAGAGAACCCGTTTCCAGAAGCAAAAATATCGATTGCTGATACGCAGTCCCTGTTGCCGCCAGATCTCAGTAGTCTGCAAAAATTATCAAAACAAAAGCGATCTTAGCAATGCAGCACTTTTTTAGCGCACCATCAACATAATGCTTTAAAAACACAAAATTATTTCTTAATTATGTTAAAATTGAGACGCCGAAAATTTTCCGCGTTCCTACACTGATTTATCCCAAATCTCCTGAAAGTATAGGAAGAGACTGAAAAAGTATTTGTAATAACAAGATTTTGTAAATTTCGTGTTAAGTGCTTACAACAATAAATATTTTTTAGTCATAATTAATTTCGTGCGGAAAACAGCTATTAACTTCGATAAAGCGTTAAACTAGCTCCTCTTAGTTATGTATGCCAAGCTTTGTAGTGCTTTTTTGTTTGTTGCTGGGGCGAGGCAGGGCAGTTGTGCAGCAGGGCGGAACGCGAAACCATCTGCCGCGCTCCCAACTTTGTGCCGCAGAGTTGTCCCTGGGCCAGCAACGGGTTCAATTCTTGAGCCAGCAGGTAGAGGCAACAAGCATAGGCGCTATGTAAGAGGCCTTGCTATTGGATACCGTCCGAAAATCTAACTGATTTGTTGATTCGGCTTTGCGGCAAAGCTAATAGAATGACAATATAATGACTTTCACAACATTCTTAGGTGGTAAGATTCCGTTTGGAGTGGCTGGCTGGGTAGTTGCGTTAAAAGTTGATCACCTTCTCCGTTGTGCAGCCTGGGCAGCAGGTATACACATTGACAAAGGATTCGCTATTATGAAGCTTATTGCAGTAGGTTTCCAATCAATAATGATAAACTTCCAAAGCCACCGATACGGGTTCACCTTTGGCAGGGTTCGCAGTTCTGAAGAAATCCATGAATCCTAGTGGTGATGGACAGGATTCTAATTTTGCAGGTACACACGGGCTCAAAAAATTTTGTACGCGCACACCTATGCTATGACGTGAACACCTTCAATCCAGTTTGAAGATTGACCAGGTTTCACCCTTTACGGATACGCTAGGAATATCGTTTAATGACTGTAACAGATTTAATCCGATAAGCCAACTAGTGTCAGTTTTATCGAGGCGTGGTGGGAGAGGTCACCTTTGGATTTTTGCAATAACTACAAGATTATTACATCGCATATGACCCACACTACAAAACACATTGTTGCAGTGCGTGTGCACTTTCTAAAGCTTGTCACTGAATTCTACTGCACTTCGCTTGACATTGACAAAAGATTGTGGCATATATAACAGTAGAAATGAAGATAGCTTATACCATAATAGGGTTTTTACAACCATCGGCGATCGTACAGCCATACTTAAAATGAATTCCCCATCCATATAATGCGAAAGAGTATTCTTTCAACTTTTTACCCGTTAGGACTCCCCCGGAAAACCCGCCGTATGCAAAGTAGCCGCTCTACCAATACTCATACATCGTGCTCAATAACCATCTCAAATAAATCGATAAATTGACTTCTGGATTTTAGGGCCAAATCGGAGCATCTCAATTCAGCCCGGAAAATATATTTTCCACACCCCCACCTCATTTCACGGAGGCCTCGAAAACACTGTCTTGCCCCGCGGCGCCAAAGCATGCATTAAGTTTTGGTAATATGAGAAAAATTAAAATTAAAATTAATAAAATTATATAATAAAAAAATAAATAAATAATAAAAAATTAAAATTAGTATGTATATATATATTATATATCATAGGTGACCAATATATCTTAAGCGGAAAACGGGAATAACACCCCAAGGTCGGGAGCCACCAAGTAAACTTACCCCTCACGGGGGGCCCCAAAACACTCTCTTGCCCCGCGGCGCCAAAGCATGCATTAAGTTTTGGTAATATGAGCAAACATACAAAATTATTAGGAAAATTTTGGGGAAATGGAGAAAATTAGGAAGAAAAAGAAAAAAACGAGGGAAAATAACTGGTAACCGTCCCGGCCCCCCACCCCCCCCCCCCCCCGACCGGAACCCCCCCCCAACCCACCCAGCCCCAATAAGAAAGGCAAGGGGGCAAATTGATATAAATATTCACCCGTCCCCCCCCCCCCAACCCCTCCACCTAATCCGCTCTCTCAACACACCACACAAAACAATACAAACCTTACTGAAAATTTTAAGCAGCTATCCTAAAAATATAAACGTTTTACTGATTTACAGCCTTCACGAGAAATAATTTCACTAAACATACAGCTTGTCGTATTTTTTTTCGCAAATATGAACGAATTGATATTTACATTGTTCGTCTACGTCTTTTATACAATTGCATTTTACTTATTGCTTATTTTACAAAATAAGCCAAGGAATGTTTGCTTCGGCTTATTTTGCAACATGACTAAGCTTGTTGAGTCTTAAACCACATTACTGAAAAAATACTAGTATGATACACCCAGAAAACAACCTCAGAGTGTGACATAATAAATTTTATACAATAAAAGTAATAAATAATTGTAGACTCTACAAAAACTTAGAATTGAAAACAAAACAAAAAGACGCACCCGCCATGTTTTTTGTCACCACTATGTTTGGCCATATGCTTGGCGAGATAACTCGGCTGACTATACGATTTGCCACAATCGGTACAAATGCACTTTTTGATGTGCTTGGTCTCATTATGCTTTGGTATGTGTTCGTGTAATGATGCTTCGTCGGTGAAACATTTGTAGCAACTGAAAATACATACAAGTAACATCTGACCACTTATACTGCTATTCCTGTCGTAGGTGCCAAAGCCGGGAATGGCTAAGTACTAATTTTGCCACACAGCGAAGCTTAGACAAACAGTTGGAAACGGAGAAAAGCAAGTGAATTCTGGTGAATCAATGGCGCACATTACAGCAAGGAAACTAGCGTCCCTGAAATCCATCACGTGTGACAGCCATCAGTTACCGTCGTTATCATAACCTGTTGGATGTGGGATATAATGGGATTATATGGAAGCTCTGTTCCGTCTTTTCACCACGAAGTGTATAATATCGGTGGTCCACAACAAAGAGGATACAGCGAAAGACAGGTATTTTATTTAGTCTGCAGACCATGTCGATTGTGGTACAAGCAAAGCAGATGGAAAGTCGCGAGAATTAAAATATATTTTTAGCCATAAATGCAATCGTAAAATTTCCATACAAACTTGAATTGATAGAGTATGGCATTCATTTGAGTCAAATAAGATAAAGTATCGTTATGTTCCTTTGCTCTCCATTCGCTGAAAGTTTTGTCAGGGAGTATGGACCAGGGGGCCCGTTGTTTCCAAACCAGGGGGCGCCCGATTTTGAAAGAGGGCATTTTGTCATGATAAAAACGGTTAAAAATCGTGCCAGAAACACGTTTTTTGGATAAAATACTATTTTGAAGCAAATTTTGCGAAATTTTTGGCTTCAGAAAGGAATTTTAGTACAAATTTTGATCAAATTTTATGTTCTTTGGCCCGATTAGAATAAAAAATTTTCCAAGAGGCCGTGAACCGGAGGAGCCCAAAATTTTGCCAGCGGGCGTGAACCGGGGGCACCTGTTCTGAACCAGGGGAAAATTTGGAGGGCCCAGATGTGAACAGCGACCATAATAATAGAAAAACTAATAAAAGGTGTATTACCATTCCACATATTCCATAAATATACCGTATTTACATTTGAACAGAATCTAAATCGTGTAAAGTGATTAATTAAAACGGTGTAACGAAGTTATCGTTGCAAGTTGTAAGAAAAGAAAACTGGGATTGTGTTAAAAAATTTTTTTATGCAAATCATGTATATAAAAATATTCTCAGCCCATTCTGTTAGTTTTCGGATTTTTTTCATCACTTGCGCTTATGATGTGCTTACAGACGGTATTGCATGTTTCCGTTTATGCGCTACATTCACACCCAGCCTAACCGCGTTTTTATAATTTGTTTCGGTTTTGCTCTTATTTACAGCCATTTATGGTACCAACGTTTATTCGGCGGTTGTATAGAATCATACGAAATTGTCGATGAGGTAAAGAGTATGGTCAATACCGTCCCTATTGAGTTAGAATCTTCAAACAACTCGTTTGCTATAAATTACCGCACATTACATATCGCCTAACTCTGCGTAGGTGTGATCTTTACTTCTTTAAATTGTGTGGCTTCGTTTATGGAATAATGTGCTAATTTGTTGTCTTGAAATGTTTTGAATTGTAATTCTGCAATTCAGAGATTTTTAGCTAAACGTGATTCTCAGATTATATATTGCAGCAATCATCTGAACACCTGAAACTGATTTTGGACCGGAATCTTAGTTCTGATGCTTCGACTGTGTAGCTTTAGAACATAAATGTATTTTCTTTTAAGTTTATTGGGGTTGCTTCGTTTCACCGAACTTAAACAACTGAAATTTTATTGTCTTTAAATTTCCTCTTCAAAAATTTTTATGACCCCAGCTTCACTGCGGTTACTACTGTATTGCTGCATCTGGCAATCGTTAATGCCTCGTGTAAATTTTCACCCGGTATGCAAATATTCCCCTGTTCCTCAGATACACGATAAAAGTGCTTTACAGTCTGTTCCTTTTGCAGACGGCATAAAATTACTGCCTACTGGTAATTTTCTTGCGTATGGTTATGAAAATAATATTGTAGAATTAGCCATTTGATCTATTGGTTTGAATCCCGCAAATTTTTCTCACAGAGCTTTAACGGTGGACCAGCAACATCAGGCACTGCAGAAATGTTTCGAAGCGTATGCTGCAACACCAGGCAAGATGGGCTGTGGTGTCTTCGACGAAATGCATGACTCAGAAGCGATGTCGCCCAGATTAGGGTTTATTGTTCATTGCTACTTTGATCTATATTTTAGGCTCGTACTATTGCAACATCCGATTCATTTCACTGTCCAGCGACAGTTATTGGGGTTTTATGTTCGTTGAATTTTTGGCGATTTCGTTGTATCGTTGTTTGAAAATTATGTGGTGACAAGATGTCATGAGGAATTTGTAGAATTTATATCAATTTGGATATTGAATGTGTATTCTATACATTAGCAATAAAGGGCCATTAAGTCATTGACTTTCCTATTTTTAGTTTTGCTTCTGAATACAAACAACAGGAATTATACCGTACCGCAGTGAATAAATCTTGTTATATTATTTCTTACTATGTGGATATTATGTTGACAGCAGCAGATCCATTCAGTACATTATTTTTCACCCTACTTAAAGCACTTAAAGTCGAACTAGATATTACGCTAGTACCAGGTTTTCTAATATGTTCCAAGACCCAAGTGCTCTGAAAAATACCATAAAACTACGTTTCACATGAGATAAGAATGGCTATGTCGTCAAGAATTTAACTATGATATCGTTTATCGGCAAATCAGCGTTTGTCTGTGCATTAGCCTGTCAGTTTCTTACTCGTGCTTATCGTTCAGTGATCTTGTGCATTTGGTCTAGCATATAGTGGGTATTAACAGAAAATTTGAATAATTCAAATGTGTTGTTGAATGTATTTTAAGTAATAATTATATATACACTCATATAATTACATATATACACATATATGTATATATACATATATATGTATATATGTATGATATATACATATACATACGTATATGATATTAATAAACTATTTTGATAACATACCTGTTACATTTAAACGGCTTGTCGGTTTGATGGCAACGTGAATGGCTTTGAAGATTAGAGAGTTGACTAAAAGCTTTTTCACAACCCGGATACCTGCATTTATAAGGTTTTTCGCCGGTATGCGTTCGAACATGCTGCTGAAGATGACTCAGTTGCGTGAACTGAAATCAAAAAAACAAAGATGGCGACAATAATACGTAACAACATGTAGATACATCGGTGAAACTAATTAATATTGATATAAACTATTTAAATTTTATATTTTTTACTAATCCGAATGGTAGAAGAGCTCTTGTTGTAAACATTTACGCATACCGTTACAGTAGTAAATAAACTTATTAATAAATAGGATCCAGTTTTGAATATACAGTGTATACATATATATAGAGATAGGAATATACTTAGCCACTTATAAATAGCTATTAAATGTCATAAGTATAATGTGTACCGTGTGATACATTATTTGTATGGTCTGGGTTACATACACATTTTCAAGTGCGTCATTTCATACATTTTTAATGTACGAATATCAAATCAATTTTGTCTGGAATTTGATGCAGCAGTTTTCTTCATTTGTACGAAAAGCGCAGTTGTTTTGGATTGCGTTTTAACACTTTATAATATGAAACGCAGCGCGTAATGTACGAATTTTCACGAATATTTGTATTAAATACAATACAATGCATTATATGAATTTAAATGTACATAAATTGGATGAAACGAAATATACACAATGAATTTGAATATATACTTTTGTGAAAAATATATGTAAAATTATTTATAAGTATTAAATGAAATAAATGTATGTAAAGCATGAATTTTTGTAAATATTGGTATGAAATAAACTACATCCAGTGCATGAATATTTATACATAATTGTAATTTTTGTACTATTTTTTTAATTTTATATTGTGTTTACTTTATAAATATTAAAACAAATTATATGCTACAAAACATGCATTTTATCGTCCGAAACTTCACACAAATTTTGTGTAAATAATCATGCAATTTTATGTGCAATTTTATGTAAATCATATGTAATTTTTCTGACATAAACTGTACGCAATTTCATTGTTTAAGTTAGGTGTAACAAATCGGTATCGTAATCATTCATGTCCTGAAATTGCAACTCGTACAAATTTTGTGCAATATGCCATATATATGTTCAGCGCAATTTTTTTCAACCTATGTTGAAATAGTCATACGTGGCTGCACAAACTGCTTTATAATTGTTATAGGATTTCTTTGGCGTACGATTGCCTTTGTGTAAATTTCTATACATACAAAATGTAGTAAAACAAATTCGCACTTTAATTGCGTGAAATTAACATTGTACAACTTTTAAAAAAGTAGCTATGGTAGTATGAGCTGAGATACCGTAATGTGGGGTGTTCGAATCTCGAACGGGGAGAATGCATTTGGTGTGGCTAATTTGTGCAGCGCATGTTTATTGTAAATTGTGTAGCAAAAATTAGTAATTGTGGTGATGCTACTCCGGATGTGTGGCTCCAGTTACCACTTTAGACTCGTATGGATCGACAAGTTAGAGAAATATTGGCAGTGGCCTGCTGTAGTGGTGGGAAGTTTGTCATATAGTTATAGCTTAACTAAATTTCGTGAAGGAAACAATATTTACTGATACTACATATGTGTAATAATTTAATAGTCATCAAACACATGCAATTAAACCATATTGCGTTACGAGTTGGGCATATTTTGTCCACGTCCGCTTGCTGTGAATGCAGGTTCTGTGTGCAGTGAATCATGGAGCATACTAAAAAACTTTCCACAAAATTTAAAGGAAGTATTCATTGATTTTTGTACCACCAGACCTTTTTAAAATTCAAACAGCTATTGTTTGGAATTTTGCTGAAATATAAATATATTTTATATTTTTCAAAAACAATTGTTTACAATTTCAAGGAATAGTTCTTTGAATTTAGAAGGATATCTAGTGGCGCAAATATCAAAGAATATATCTCTTAAATTTCATGGAGAGCATTTTTTGTGTGCATGGATTATGTACAAAAAAATGCTGTCACATGATCGTGAGAGTCTTCTCGTCCGAAATTTTGCGCAACTATCATACTCATGAACAATTCAAGCGCATTAACAGACCTCTGGGGAATTAATGATTATGTCAATAAGACATCAAACACTTTTTGTATGTCAGTGTGAATTAGCTCGACATCGATGTTAAAACAACGTTGTTGTCAACTTGGGATCCCTGTGGAGTATCATCTGGCCAGAGCTCAAAAACGTTTTTTATAAACTACAGTTGCTAGTATTTAAAACTTAGAAAAAACTATCATTTTTATAACTTTTTGCTCTACAAAACAAAATAAAACCAACGTATCATAATGGTCCTTTAATCTAGTTTTTTTGCCCTCAAGTTATAATTTTGTAAGTAAATGCATAAAAAATATTTTATATTAAACTGATATATACAAGTTTAAGTGTTTAGGTTTTATATTTTCTTTCATTCAAATAAAAAAATTTGACGACGCCGATCATTGTCGTAGTATTTATAATGATGACATTAGTGGTTGTATTTTTTTACAAAAAAGAGAGATAAACAGAGTCTTTTTAGGCATAAAAAATATCCATCCGTAAAACCTATTAAATTGTCAAAAAATCACTGTTGTTATGATTGAACACCGACGTTGTTGGTGCATTGCATTGCATAGTATATAATAGTAGTTTTAATTTAGTAACGGTCATAAAATGGTTCGATACATACACAAGATATTGCATGTTTAGGATACATTTTATATAAAAATATATTATGCATACACAAACTATGTGATACGAATAAAGTAGATAAGTGACAGAAATACATGTATATAAAAATGCATAACTGGCATCTGCCAAAGTTGTACTGGGGGATGACTTGGTATATACGTCAAAACATTTCGCAACAGGTGAGAACTGAAAGTAGCTCAGGGCGATTCATTCCCCGCGTTCATGCGGTTGACAATTAAGTACGGTAACTGACGAGACACGTCAAATATATGTATAAAGACTGACAAAATTATGAACATAAAGGGTAAATTTAGTCTTTGGCCACGCGGAGAATAATTTGAAGATTTTTAGTCAAAATAGAAAAAAATTACATATAAATAAATTGGCTAATTTTTCTGGTCAGGAATGGCCCGAACTTGGCGAAAGCCGAAATTTACCTCGGATGCGAATAGTGAGAACCTGGGAAAAATATAAATAGGTGAGGGAGTTCAACCTGTTTGGACAAAGCAGTATAATATGTTTGATAATATATACAAAATATTTAACGTATTTAACGTGTGTAGATTTATATATAATTACGTATACATTATAATATACAAATTAAACGCATATTATAAGTGCTATTGCACAAAATATATTGATATATAGAGTAGATTTAAATTTGATAAAAAATGCAGCGATATTTTTCCTGTCCTATTAAATTATCTAAAAAATTTAACATTATGATTGGTTTTAAAAATTAAAAAATACACGTCCCAAGTACTAACTGTTTTAACAGCAATAATAGTACAGTAAAAATAATACTTCAGAGCGCACTAACGAACTAGCGAAAATGTTCACAGGAAACTAAAAATTTTAGTAAAAATACACATTGCTGCACAATGCATTACTATCGATTAGGTCAAATATTCGCTAGCCAATGTAATGGTCAAATACTTTTCGGACACGATATGAAACGTCATATCAAGAATCGATTACGTCACATATCCGCTAGGCATTCGAATGATCAAACAGTTTTCGAACACGATATGAAACGTCATAACAAGAATTGATTAGGTCAAATATTCCCTAGGCATTGAAATGGTCAAACAGTTTTCGAACAAGATATTACATGTCATAACAAGAATCGATTAAGCCAATAGTTCGCTAGGCACTCAAATAGTCAAACAATGTTCGAACAAGATATAAAACATCATAACAAGGGCCGATTAGGTCAAAAAATCACTAGACATTCAAATGATCAAACAGCTTTCGAACAAGATATGAAACGTCATACCAAGAGTCGATTAGGCCAAATATTCGCTGGGCATTAATATAGTCAAACAATTTTCGAACAAGATATAAAACATCATAATAAGGATCGATTAAATCAAAAATTCCCTAGGCATCGAAATGGTCAAACAGTTTTCGAACAAGGTATTACACGTCATAACAAGAATCGATTAAGCCAATAGTTCGCTTGGCACTCAAATAGTCAAACAATTTTCGAACAAGATATAAAACATCATAACAAGGACCGGTTTGGTCAAAAATTCACTAGACATTCAAATGATCAAACAGCTTTCGAAGATATGAAACGTCATACCAAGAGTCCATTAGGCCAAATATTCGCTGGGCATTAATATAGTCAAACAATTTTCGAACAAGATATAAAACATCATAATAAGGATCGAATAAATCAAAAATTCCCTAGGCATTGAAATGGTCAAACAGTTTTCGAACAAGGTATTACACGTCATAACAAGAATCGATTAAGCCAATAGTTCGCTTGGCACTCAAATAGTCAAACAATATTCGGACAAGATATAAAACATCATAACAAGGACCGGTTTGGTCAAAAATTCACTAGACATTCAAATGATCAAACAGCTTTCGAACAAGATATGAAAAGTCATACCAAGAGTCCATTAGGCCAAATATTCGCTGGGCATTAATATAGTCAAATAATTTTCGAACAAGATATAAAACATCATAATAAGGATCGATTAAATCAAAAATTCCATAGGCATTGAAATGGTCAAACAGTTTTCGAACAAGATATTACACGTCATAACAAGAATCGATTAAGCCAATAGTTCGCTAGGCACTCAAATAGTCAAACAATTTTCGAACAAGATATAAAACATCATAACAAGGACCGATTAGGTCAAAAATTCAGTAGACATTCAAATGATCAAACAGCTTTCGAAGATATGAAACGTCATACCAAGAGTCGATTAGGCCAAATATTCGCTGGGCATTAATATAGTCAAACAATTTTCGAACAAGATATAAAACATCATAATAAGGATCGATTAAATCAAAAATTCCATAGGCATTGAAATGGTCAAACAGTTTTCGAACAAGATATTACACGTCATAACAAGAATCGATTAAGCCAATAGTTCGCTAGGCACTCAAATAGTCAAACAATTTTCGAACAAGATATAAAACATCATAACAAGGACCGATTTGGTCAAAAATTCACTAGACATTCAAATGATCAAGCAGCTTTCGAACAAGATATAAAAAGTCATACCAAGAGTCGATTAGGCCAAATATTCGCTGGGCATTAATATAGTCAAACAATTTTCGAACAAGATATAAAACATCATAATAAGGATCGATTAAATCAAAAATTCTCTAGGCATTGAAATGGTCAAACGGTTTTCGAACAAGATATTACACGTCATAACAAGAATCGATTAAGCCAATAGTTCGCTAGGCACTCAAATAATCAAACAATTTTCGAACAAGATATAAATCATCATAACAAGGACCGATTAGGTCAAAAATTCACTAGACATTCAAATGATCAAACAGCTTTCGAACAAGATATGAAACGTCATACCAAGAGTCGATTAGGCCAAATATTCGCTGGGCATTAATATAGTCAAACAATTTTTGAACAAGATATAAAACATCATAATAAGGATCGATTAAATCAAAAATTCCCTAGGCATTCAAATGATCAAGCAGTTTTCGAACAAGATATGAAACGTTATAACAACAATCGATTAGGTCAAATATTCGCTATGCATTCATATGGTCAGACAGTTTTCGAGTAAGATATGAAACATTATAACAAGAGTCGATTAGGTCAAATATTTTCTAGGCATTCATACGATCGTACAGTTTTCGAACAAGATATAAAACGTTATAACCAGGTAGAATTATTAAAAACAGGTAAATAAATATTGCTCAGTAGCTACGATGGCTTTCAGATTTTCTTAGAGAAAATGTAACGGAACTCGTATATGTTGCGTCAATAGCTAAACCAATAAATGATGGTGATCTACTCTGTTGTGCCACAAATTATACCCCGCCGGTTTATTTCTTATGCCACTAAAGTCAGATCAAATGATTTTCGAAAATTATTTTAGATGAATTTAGAGGTCCATAAAACCTGAATAGCTGACGTCTGAATTTAATGGTCCATAGGCACACAACTATAAACACATAAATATCTAAAAATGCTATATTTTATACACCTAAAAATAAAGACTTGCTGGCACGCAATAAGATTTGCGTAAGCACATCTTGTACTGTAAACAGAAGGTGCAAGTGTTTTTGGCTACATACAACTCAATTTTCATCTTCTTTGCCAACAAGTTCTTATAATAGGTAATCCATAGGCATGCGATATATTGCACAGCAATTGTATATATGTCATTTGGAAAACCGCGGCTTTTAAACACAAGGAATGTGCTGAAATGTTCGAAAATTCATGCTATAAACATGAATCGCCGTACCGTAAGGGATCAATGTATTTTATGTGATTCGTATGAATGACATCTATTTCCATCAGATATGCTTGTAGGCTTTCGGGGGAATAAGCAGAAACCAACAAAGTTAATCCTTTACCAACAAAGATTAAAGAGTGTTCTTGGCATGAGAATTTTTAAATTTCCAGAATACAGTGATACAAATTTAACCGCCAAAATATCAGCACCTGCGCACAATGTGGTCATTTTCGTCTTGCGATATACCATAACTTCTAAAACATTACTGTGTCAAGAGCTCGTGAGAATAAATAGTACAGGTGCAGCTAGAGGGAGGAGGGGACGGCCAAGGGTCTGCCTCACCCCTCCACCACTTTTCAACAAAAACAAGACCGCCGTAAGATGGACCTCCTTAATTTTCCCCTCCCACCCCGTCACTTCTGAGCGGCCTCTGCTCTTCTGCAAAGCGTGCTGCTTCCCTAGGCAGTAGCATATCAGGGGAATATCGTACATGAGTATGACACTGCACACTAGTCATACTCAATAGTTTATGTTATATCACTGTACCATTCCTACGGATGTCCGGGACCCTACACGCCAAGGCTATTTTGAGGAGTATTAATTTATTGCTCCTAAAAAGTTTTTACGCAAATGACAAACATTCCAATTTTCTTCGGGAGGCTAGTACGTGCCCACCACATATTTATTCCTCCACTGAGCGAAAGGGACAAAAAATCGATATTTATAAGTCCTAGCTTTCATATGATATATCAGTGTACCATTCCTACGAATGTCCGGGACTATACATGCCAAGGCTATTTTGAGGAGTATTTATTGCTCCTAAAAAAGTTTTTACGCAAATAACAAGCATCCCAATTTTCTTCGGGAGGCTAGTACGTGCCATCTAAAGAAGATAGCAACTATATAGACCACATATTTATTCCTCCACGGAGCGAAAGGGACAAAAATCGATATTTATAAGTCCTAGCTTTCAAGAAAAATACAATTTTATGGGCAATTTTTAACGTTGTATGCCTCGCAGGTTGCACATTGGGCACGTAGCATTGGAAATCATATAAATGGAACTCGACGACAGGATTCTAAATTGCAGTCTCTCTTATTTGTTGCCTCTGTGAAGTGCTGTAACTAATAATATCAGGGATCTTACATGACCACATTGGCAAAGTGTTAAATTGCTGTCGATATTACTAAATTTCAGCAGTAAAACAATACAACGACGCGAATACAAAGCTAAGGGCGTAATTCATACGTACCGAAGCAGGGGTCGTCTGCACCACCCCACTCCGAGGTGCTGGAGTACCCCCTGAGAGGAACCCCTACAACACCCTCACCCCCGCGCTCAAAGCGCGAGGAAAATTTTAGCGAAAATTGGCAAAACTAGGGTAAAAATTGGCAAAGTGGGGTAGCATTGACCAAACATGGATCGTCGACTGGAGAAGGGGTCATCAACTATTTTAAGCACCCATTGAGAAGACCTCCCCAGGGCCGACTCCCGCTAACCCCCTCCCCTGAGGTTTTAGAGCGTCAGTATGTATGGCGATATTATATACAATTAAGTGCCAACTAGAACGGAAGATAGTTGCGAAAAACATAGACCAACTCATGAGTTATTGCCTTACTCAAATAGACAGGAAACAACGTTTTTGCACATAAGACACACTGCTCGTTTCACTGGTTCGATTTATATTACATGTGCAATAAGGCTATTGATAACATAAAATGGAAGTGTAACAACAGAGTTTCTACAAGCAATGGAATGTATGCAATAATAATGAATGATATGCATTATTAACAAATAATGTCATGTTGGTATTGCTTTATATAATAACAATATAACAAAAATAATAACCAGGAGGTAGCTGATTTAATCATAATGAATTTAGCTATAATTTCAATATATAGAAATTAACTTACTTTCTTAGAGCAAAACTGGCAAGGACCAAACGGTTTAAGGCCCAGATGTATGCGCATATGTTGAGAGAGATACGATGAATTGGCGAAACTTTTAGGACATTGCTGGCACTTGTATGGTTTGGATTCGCGCATATGCACTTGGGAGTGAACTTGTAAGTCTGCTTTTGATTCAAACATCTGAAATAAATATAATATAAATTATATTTTGTAAACCAGACGGAAGCATATCTCAAAAACAATATATATATATTCATCCATTTGATCCTGACCCCAATGGCAAGCGATGAGTGCCAATGGTAAATATAGTTACGGACATGAGATATATAGACATATATATCAATATATGTTAGTATCTAGCCCTCGGAACAGGGCGCCAATGCATCACAGATCCGGGAATTCCATCCCGGTGGGCCAAGGTCAGCCTCTCACTATATATCCATTGAGCGGATCCGCTATTGTCTCCCATGGACGTTTTTGAACGCTAGTTTCGTATGAGATATAACAAATCATTTACAGGTGTCGACAGCGGTCTATTCCCTGTTGATGACTGTGTTGCAGTTATTATTTGCTTTTCGGTACGACTGATTTGCATTCGCACCACGCGGCCAAACCATTTAAGTCGTCGCACCGCAACTTCAGTTTCAAGTTTTGTTAATTGACCGCTGCATGCTTACATATCCGAATTTTTACGCGGTCCAGTTTGGAAACGCCTGCAATTCGCTGTAGACATGAACGTTTAAAAACTGAGAGTAGTTGGGTGCAGTTGACCTTGACTGACCATGTTTCAACGCCGTACAAGAGAATCGACCTAATGCATGCCTCAAGCTCTTTCATTTTGGTGGTGATCAAGATCTCGCGTTTGTGGCAAAGGTTGTGTGCAGTTGGTGAAAGGCAATCGAGGCTCTAGCAATTCGATGCTGGCCTTTGATGATCCACAGCCAGTTATTAGGGATCCCAGATAGCAAAACCTGTCGACGTTGTTTATAGCTTCATTGATGAGGGGTTGCGTTGTGCAGCAACAGGTCATGATCTTAGTCTATGTTTGTTGGAGCAGCGGTTTGTGCTTCTTTTAACAGTGTGTCAGATAGTCCACCACACATATCGTTAACGTCACCATTGTTTTCTTCCAGAGTTTGAAACCGTTTGCGTAGGGCTATCTGAAAGGTTTCTTGCATAGCGTGTGTCCACGATTTTCTCACATCAACAAGAAGTTGTTTCGACGTAGTTTGTTGAGTCACTGATCGCTTGAGTGTTAGCGTGGTGAGCACAGGGTATGATCAGTTGGTGAGGTATTACCCCAATAAAAACGGCTATTCGTAACAGCTGTTTTCCACCGTTTTAGCACAAGGAAAAATTGATTTGATTCCGCTAACATTCTGGACTAGTAAATGCTTTCAGATGGCGTTTACGGTGTTTGAAGGTAGTGAGTGCTAGGAAGAAACAGCGAGTAAGTTTTCGCAAAAGTAAACAGACGCACACCGTTCTCATTCCTCGTCCCCAGGGCGTATTTGCCCACAGCGAGTTCACTCCCATATGACTGCCCAACTTTACTGTTGAAGTCACCCGTAACAACTACAATATCTCCTTTCGTCCAGGAGTCTAAGGTTTCGGCAAGGTTGTCGTAAAACTTGGTTTTGGTATCAGAGTACTAGCATCGTCAGTGTGTCCGTAGATCAGAGATATATTGATCGGACGTGCGTGAAGGCGCGATCTGCAGATTTGACTGATAACCATCTCTCAGTGGATAACGCTGTTCATTGTTGATGAGAATTAAACAAAACCTACGCCTTATTGGCCAAGAGCCATTGCGATGTTCCGGAGTAAAAGAATTTATATCGTTTGTTGTACACATTCGGATCCGGGCGAAAAATGTGCTTGATCCCACTTCCACGCAGTCGAGGTTCTGATATATAAGCAATGTCGACATATTTTTGCAGTATGTATTCACCAAGCAGCTCTTCACCTCCTACATTCAGCAATTTCCTAACGTTGAAACAGCCAATTTTGAGCCACTTTTTGCACAGTTGTAGAATTCTCGTTTTCCCATTTGACACGTAATATATATTACACATATATATATATAGGTATTACATACTTATATATTGTATATAAACATACATAAGGATATGGAAAATATATACTACCACAATGGCACAGCGACCCAGTTTCGGCAATGATCCCTGCAGCCAACAACAGAGAAAAGTAGCTAGAAATTGTGGATATGAAGGCACCCTGCAACTGCAGGGTTTATAATGTTTATTAGTGATGTCCGCGGGCCTGTCCGGTGTAAAATTGTTGTTGTAAATGGTCCCGCTCCAGAATACCATTTAAATTCTCCACCTGAAGCTTTATAATTCCAAAGTTAAATTTGGTGCTCAGAGTTTCTGTGAAAGCCGTTGACATGTGCTAACATTTATTTACGTTGTGAGTCAAACCTGCATTTAAAAATAAGCCTGAGCAATTTTGGTACATAATCTTAATTCTGTTTGATTAGATTTTTGATTTGGTCGGCCCGTACCTGTCCGGACCCACCCAAAATCTTTGCTCAGGTTGCATCACTAATTGCTAATATATATTGCATTGCCAGATATATAAGTGTAAAAATGGACATATTTTACATATTTTAATTTTATTCTATATATAATAAATGGAAATACTAATTTGTCCGGCATCTTAGCTATCTTAACCATTCCTTCGCTGGCTGAAACTTAACTATTTTGCCCTGGCGAAAAAATTAAGTCAGGCGATCTACAAATACAAACCTGACTCCAAACTTTTAAATGTACAATTTTAATAGTATATATACGAATATGTAAACATATACCCAGGAGATGTAACAAAAATTAATAATAATAATAATTATATTAACAAAATACAATCGATAAAATTTAATTGGAATCAATTGACCGAATTAATTGATTGATCCTAATTTCACAATTATTAAATGGACTGGTCAAGTTCCAATTAATCGCAAAGAATTGGTCTATAGACTTCAATGCAAAAAAAGTGTAGCGATATATAGGGCAAAGCTACAGCAAGTTCCTAACCATGCTCGAATTTATTAAAGGCCCTGCATGAAGATTTGTATTTCTGTTTTTGTGTACTGTTCATGTAATATGATATGTGATACATAAGCATTCTGTATAAGTAAATTTCACATGTGTACAAGACACGAAATACGAACACATTAATACTCTATTGTATTATACAACTCAAGTCATGTCCATCCTCCAGATTCAAGGAACCATTAGCTTTTATGCAGTGAAGCATCATTGACGCCCATGTATTGTATTAGTAAATTTTGCATCAATATTGCGTTTGAGTAAAGTACGAGTAGTATTGTATAACGATTTGCGTTGTATGCTTTATAGTAGGGAACGACCGAATATTCGGTTTTCGGTATTCGGCCGAATAGTAGGTATTCGGTATTCGGCCGAATAGTTGGCAATATTCGGCCGAATACCGAATAGTTGTCTGGCCGCTGTTAGTTGAAAAATAGAGTCAAAATCTGCCCACCAGATTCCTAATTTTACGGCCGGAGTCCTGATAATTATGCTGCAAACCGCTAAATACGTAAAACGTGTTGCAACTTTGATAAGACAAGATGCGTTTGAGACTCATCAATTCAGTTCGCAGCCAGATCGAATGTTCTGATCACCACAGTTGTTTTTCATCAGCCGTGCACTATCTCGCTGCCATAATAGTTGCGAAATTAATACTTTGTGGTCTAAATGCAGCAGGATAGGTTCGTTTTCTTTGACACATCGTAAATGTGAAGTGCGACATCATGATATGCCGTTTTACATACCTACATAAGCCTAACCCTAAGTCTACCGCCCCAGAACACCACGCACTGAGCCGTTCTTTTTTTAACGATATGACTTCACGCACCAATTATCGCATTTCTCCAGATAATGAAGTTATAAAAAATCAATAAAAACAAAATTATAATTTCAACCTAGCAAACGAGAGCACAAAGCAAAAAAGTTCATCGAACAAAAACTATCGCTGACTCAGCAACACAACATAAAACGACCTGTTGCATGGTGCACGTACATACAGTGGTGGATTTATAGAGTTATAGATTTATAGATTTCTCATCATACATAGGAGTTGCAAACAGCTATTCGGTATTCGGCCGAATAGTAGGGGCCGAATATTCGGTATTCGGTGAAATTAGGTATTCGGTCGTTCCCTACTTTATAGTTATTTTTATTTTAGTATTTATAACAGTTTAAAGTTGGACGTAAAGGTACGTACAGGGTGTAAATAATTGCAATTTATTTCAATAATTCGCAACTAAAATGACCCAATTAAAATTAATTGACTGGTCGTCAAATAACTGATTGGTATCGGGCAATTAATTTTTTACAGTTCCGGTGTATATCATTCGGACAGTTTTATGCATAACATCATATGTGCGAAATGGGGGGCTAACCCCCGCCCCCAGGCGCCAAAGCCGAAGAAAATTTTAGCAATGCCCAAAATTACAAAATAATAAGCAAAAATTGTGGACGGCAGAAAAATCGGGGAAAATGGAAAAATTTTTTGGCTACATCGTGCCAGCTGTCGTTCCCCCGTCTTTAACCGACGACCAAGGCATATATATTGTACATACTAAATAGGCTATGTAAATGTTTTCTGTGAACAGCTCAGCCATTGCAAGATAGTTAACTTTCACCCACGGAAGGATACGTGTAAACGCTAATCAGGTAGCTTTATCGGAATATGAGTCTGCTTTGGCAACATGAATATTAGTGCGTATAAAACTATATATACCAACGTTTCGCACATACATAGATGGTTTAAATTTCAACTACACTTTGTATAACTAACTGAATAAAACTGCACTATTAAACTGTCGAACTTAATAGTAAATCAGTAGCCAATAAGGCACTCATTTCCACGACTCAACCTTTTTATTTCAGCAGCAAAATAGATCGTAATTGGCTAAGTGGGCCAGTTGTTGAGGGAGCCAGATACACGACTCAGTCCCATTTATGATATAGGTAACTCTGAGATTTCATACCGAATGTATTCTCTAATGCAAACTGACCCGGTAGTACAATCCGAATAAGATTCAAATACAAACAGCACACATTCTATCAGTTTATAGACGTGCAAACGCAGCGCCTGCTCACTGCTAATAACATTTATATTAAGAAATCACAGTGGACAATAAAATTCAAATTGTATATCGACGCGCTCTGCTCGTAGACAACTAAGATTCCTTCAAAGCAAAACTGCATTTGCTGCGATAAAAGCTAACTTTAACACTTTGCTCAGTACCTGTAACGAAACATTTAAAGGAATTTTATCGTTTTTTTTGCGTTTGGTTAAAACAATGGCAATGTCTTTTACATCAGCGGCTTTACGTATCTATAGTCAGATATGTGCAACAAATATGTTCAGCTAAAGCTTTGATTTAAGCACGAGTATATAACGAAACGAGTACGTACATA
>JASANE010018160.1:0-26998 GCA_030248225.1 Trileptium ribeirensis
TGTGGTCTAATTTCAGAAACGTCCAATGTCCAATGTCAACACGATTTCGTTCGATTTAATGAATTTTTGTATGACAACAGTTCAAATGCGTATATCTTTCATGCTCCTTTCGGCTTGACAACAATTCTGTGGCATAGAAGATCTGCACTCTATTCCTATGCTGCTGTGCCGAACTCTTAGCTTCGGGGTCATATGACATGATGGATAAAAATTTGTTCCGACCCTACCTGCAGCTTTGGCTGGGCGATATTAAAATAAAATTTTGCTTCGAGCCCCCGGATTTTATGGTACCTGTGGGTCAAAATACACGGTTATTCATGGCAACATGATCCCTCAACGTGGGGTTAACTCCTTTAAAACCGGGGGAAAAGCTCAAATGTATCGCAGCATGCTGACGAGTTTATATGGCGATGACAAGAAGTGTCATACTTTTCCCAATAAGACATAGTAAACTCTCATATGAATTCCCAGCTCACAGCGGGTCTAAGTCATCGCATAGAGGCATAAGAACAAAGTTTAGATTTTCTAGGCCGCATAGTTGTTTTCAAGTTGAAAGAAACATGAAAAATGTACGAATTTAAATTATTGTCATACAAAAATTCATTAAAGCAAATAGGGCGGGGTGACATAGGACATAATGACAAATAGCTGGTTGGAATTTTTGAAATTAGACCACAGAATAAATTTTAAATAATTAATTTTTGGCTTATTGTTATGGTTATGCGTCTCATCATATTAGCTATTTGTTTCGAAATTTGCTTCACTTTGTCAGCAACGGTCGTAATTCCAAATAGGTATATCATTTGATTAGACACACTTTTAAAAATAAAATTCCTCTACTAAATCAATATCGACTGTGTGTAATAAGGTGACTTCTGACCTGAAACACAGCTGCCGTTAGAAAACAAAGCAGCGATTACAATAGTCTATCAAAGTTTATATTTCCGTTTTTCGAACGTAGAATGTATAATAAATATACTTAGTTTCGCTTCGTTTTGTCACAGGCGTCAGGCTGTCACATCGAATTTTGTATGTATATTATACATGATTATCATTAAGGTTACTTGGCAGTTGTATAGCAGGCCTACTATTCAGCTGAATGCTGAAAAATTTTCTAAAAAATAAGAAATATTGATTACAATTTTAACCTCTGACGTTGTCGTTATATCACCTTGCAAAAGCGGCGGCCGACATACGATGCAAGACTACTGGAAATACCGTAACGCCATTCTATGAAATTGGCTGCCAAATACAGCTCTCGAATGCATATCCTGTATTAAAAACATTGCACTATCGTATTGTAATATATGAGATATAGATACAAATAACGCAATACTCTACGGTAACGCAATATCGCATAATGACAATGAAACTACGAATGTGCATTATAGACACCTTAACCAGTTGGTTGCAAAAACCTGCGAGTGTACTTACTGAACAGGGATAAACACATGCTATGCCGTTCTCGATATAATAAGCCTAAGCCATATGCTAAGTTAAGCTCTGTATAATATGTACCCTTATAATAAGCCTACGCCATATCATATAGTAACTTACATACTAAGACTAAGCCGCGGAACCTCCCACTCTCAGCTGTTGTTTTTTCTAACGATAACGCCAACAATATAACTTAAACGTGACACGGGCCAACTATATGATGTCCCGGGCTAGAACATGCAATCTGTTCTCAGCGAGGATTTGGCTGGCAAACTTGTATTATATATCGCCGAAACAGGGCACTGAAAATATATTATAAATGCTAACTGTTTTGATTTAATATCAACGCATATCTCATTTTGAATAAACTAAATTAGCCTTGAACTTCATGAAGAATACGGAACAAATTGTAACAAATGTGTCAGTGGCCGATTGCTAAGTCGCTCGCGTTTTAAGCATATGGCCGTGACTTCCATCTTCGTTATGCAGGGGATTTTCTGACCTTTTCCCAATTTTTCGGTTTTGACAATTTAAGTGTAACTAGAATTAAAACTGAAAAATATTACTCACAACAAGACACAATCTCGCCGGAATCACTCAGCACCGCCCCACTTATTGGCCGACATGACTTGTAACACAAAAACGTTGGCTACTTCGAAATTTTTATTTCCGCTAAAGAATCATGCTATATTTGGCTTCATGATATCTTTCCTATGCGATAATATAAATCTAAATGTATTTGTAATATAGTTTGTATATTAAAATCATGCATACAAATGTATGAGAGCAGAACTGACTATGCTATAAATGAGTTGTGGCATAGCTAAACATGCGTTCAGACAGTTGTACGCACGGTTGCATTGTTTTATTTGTGCTAACTTGTGCTATCGCACTCGTTTGAAATCGTCACAACCGTGCCTACAAATCTTTGACCGCATGCTTAGATATGCTACAACTATTACATGTCTAATCTTAACGCTGTAAACAAATGTTACCAGTAACATGTAACAGTTGTAGCATAGGCAGCAGTGCGTTCAAAGATTTGTACGCACGGTTGTGACGAGTTCAGACGAGTGCGATAAAACGAGTTTGAACGAGTTACCGTGCGCGCAAAACTTTGAACGTACTGTAGCCTATGCTACAACTGACTTGTTATATAGCTAACCGTGCATTCAGACATTTGTATGCTGATATGTTCAGTCATACAATAGACTATATTACAAATGTATATGCATAATAAGGGTAAATGGGGCAATGGCCGAGCGGTTTAGCACCTTGTTTATAGCCGGTAAATAGCAAATTAAGCATCTCGATGTTTTACTTGATAGTAGTTTTGTCACAGTCGTTCCGGTTATTACATTGTCTCTTATTTTGTCAGCGTGTGTATCGCGTATCCTCAATGGATCCTGTAATTTCATCTCAACCTACCTAATCGCTTTTTTTAGCAAATAGGCTAATGATAGTTTCTAGTCCTAGCACGCTGTAGAATCGCACTTTATTAGAGTTTACAGAGCTGTGCTAGCAGAGTAGGCGTAAAATCTGACATTGGAAGCTGTGAAAGTTCCAACACGTGTCTCAGAACGACAAAAAGATTATAGTACACTCCAAACATAACATATCGTAATTAATTTATCACAGATAGTCTGTAGTAATGTCTAGAAGTTGTAAGCTGTGGTGACCCATTTCTTTTAAGAAAAAGGTTAGATTTTTCCTAAAATTATATTGCTTTTAGAAAGCCAAACGTGATCGTTATGCTAATACATTTCATCAATTCATAACAATCCGTGTTGGTTGGAAACATTACGTGCGATTTTAAAGTTTAAATACAAAGTGCACGAATTTGCGTTCCGCAGCAAATTGATAATTCGTAAATTTATGTCTTAAACGGTCAGACTGGTGTCACTTATAATACTTTAGAGCCAATAATTAATACGGAAATATTTCTACCAGACATTTTGGATCCGATGCCCAAAACAACAAATTTATGTAGATGCAGCGCTGAACTCGTTAGGTTAGTAATATCACTTAATTTATATATGCTTGGGACACTCGTTTTAATAACGCTGTAAAATTAAGTGGCATGCTATATGCAATTAGCGACAAACACGAAATTTTTTGAACGATTTATTACCTGTTTTCGCTAGTAATAATTGCTCTGAGAAGTTTGCAGTAGCCGTATTATATTTTCTGGCATTATATAGATCGATTGAATGAAAATTTAAAAACAAAATATATGTATTTTTGGATTTAAACTACAGTATTTAGCAGGGTAAAATTCAGCTATAAAGGGTAGAACCATTATTAAGTCACCAACTGCGTGGGTATCTCAACATAGGACATATGTACCGTAAATGTATATTTTAAATGAAGCAACCATTTCCAAGTAATATTTGATAAAAGAAAATTTACACTTATTTTCCCAAAAGCACATGCTTTTCCACAGCGAGGAGGTTGTTGCATATGCATTTTGCAAACTTTCTATCTAATGGCGTATGTGCTATGAATGTTCGCACCAAATTGTACCAACCAACCCTAAGTTATACTTAACAGCAACTTAACCGACAGGGTTTTGTTCCAAACATTATTTGTTAACTTTATTTTGGCAACTTTATTGTCTCATCAAGAGCTTATTCCATTTTTATCATTACTACAAGTAGGTTGGTTAATGCGTCGTACCTTGGGAAAATTTTACCGCCTTATGTTTAGCCCTAGCTAGGTTATAAACAATAACATCTTAATCCGATATGAATTTGACCCGAGATAAGGATTTTCTTCAACTCCTGCTTGCAAAGAAAATGAGATACAGGCAAATGATTTCCTTGTATGGATCATTCTATTATCGCATTGAATCGTAAAAAAGTAGAAAATTACACCATTCGGTTCACTAGTTATTGGTGTTGCAATAAGCATTGCGTTTTATTACTGTATATTGTTGCTATGCAACAGGATAACCTATCTTTGGATATATTTATTCAGCAACAAGCCTACAGTGTGTGAAATTTCTGATGTTTTGTAGCTGTTCTCTGCGAATATTACTGACTGAGCTCGTGTGGAACTGGACCCATCGTTTTCTTTAGATCGAAATACGCCATACGTACAGACATGTTCTTCTCACAGTGCCTTTCCAAAAGCAGTCGTGCTGTGTGGATAGCGTCCGTTGCGCCACATCCCTTGACGCAGCCACGGTTTGGCGTATTGCTGACTAGCGCATGATGCCTGGATCCTCCGAGAACGAGCTCAAAGATTTTCGTTGCGTTAACAGGAAGTGGATTGGTCGGTAGTTTTAGGCATTCCCTTACCTCGTTTTGCCTATCCACATTAGTACAGTAATGCTACTTGCCGAAGTGCTGAGGCTATGCCTTCGTTGACAATTCTGTTATAAAGATGAGCAACAACGTCAGTTCCACAGTGGCGAAAGATCTTCTATGCTTTTGACGAGATGGCGTCGGGTCGAGCGGCCTTGCAATTTTTCCTTTTCTCTGATGACTCTTTTCACCTCTAAAGCAGATATAGGCGGTACGAGTCAAAAACACGAGTCCGCGGTGTGCATTGGTGCATGACGAAAATCCTCTTAGCAAACTATGGACAAGTAGTCGGTCCATCGCTATATGATGCTGACTGGTTCAGCGTCCCTGAATTGGATGATATTGGTCTTTGATATGCTTGGTCTGGCGAAAGTGCGTTGAACGGTGATGTTCGCTGGCAAGGCGATAGATTTTGTAAGCTCCTTTAGGCGTGCCCAGCTAATCGTACAACCGGTTGTAGTGCGCAACCATCGCCCTAGCTATTGCCTGTTTCGCTGCTGACTTGAGCGTGTTGTATTGCTGTTAGACTATGCGGTCATGAGATTAATGCCATAGCTCGGCTTTCTTCTTCTTACTTTCTGTATTTCTTCGTTTCACCCCATGTTTGCTTGTCAATATACCGTTTTCCTGGCTTTGCCTCTCCAAGAGTGTCGCTCGCTACTTTGTGAATCTGAATTGCCATGTCGTCCCAGATGGCTACCGCTGATACTTCAAGATCTACATCGACTGCATTTGCCACCCACCAGTAGGGTCTTGTGGTCTGGTAGGCGCCGCCACTTAATCCTTCTCGTTGCTGTCGTTCGTGTTTTCGGCATCTAGATTAGGTTGAGTGGTATGGTATAGGCGAGAAGACGGCTTTGGGGTCAAAATTGTCTGACGGAATCACCTTTACATCAGTTGCCACTATGAGGTCTCGTCGGCGCAACAGCCAAAATTCCATTTGGGTTGGTCGGCCGCCATTGTGTATGTTATCAAATGTGCCGGCTTCTTCTTAAAATACGCGTTAGCGACGATGAGATCGTGCGCGTAAGCACAGTGTAAGATGTGGTTGCTATCATCGTTGCGGATGCCAAAACGTCTGCCGCATAGAATTCCGTGCAGCTATCCCTTGTTAATCCGACGTAACCCTTGATGTAACCAGGGGCGATTTACGGTCTTCAAAAGTAGAGGGGGCCGGCAAAAGTACAGGAGGCAGGTCGTTTACATACATTTTGTTATAACCCCATCTGGTAATATTTTAATGTTTTCTGTAATCGTTGATTCTATCCTGGCGGTAGTTGTAAAGTTCCATCACACCCTATCGAACCACCATTTACACAATATATGGGAGACATCCGAAGTTCCGGGGGAAGGGGATGTCGGGTGCGACGGGGACGTAGGTCGAACCAAGTGCATCTGGGTGTCGGCGGGGTGGTCGTCAGTGGGATAAATTTTCATATTTATTTGGCTATCATTTGACCAATTTTCCCCTCTCCTTTGCCAATTTTCCTCTAATTCTTCACAATTTAGCCCAATTTTGCCCCATTTTTGTTTATCTTGAGCAAAACTTTTTGCGCACCTCCGGATCGGGGGGTGCGGAATGTCAAGCAGAATCACGCTACCTCTCAGAAGCGAAAATAGGCGGGGCCTCGAGGGGGTTCGAGCCTCAGGCTATAATCCCACCTGGCGCCCCCTATGAACATGCATTAGTTATACAAAGGGAACTTGTAGGAGTCGACATTGTTGGACCCTTTCCTACAACTGAAAACGGCAGTCGATATAAAATTTCGTGGATTGACTACTTTACGAAATGGCTGGAAGCATTCCCTCCGTCAGATACATATGCGAAATCTATAATATTTACTGTCATCCAAGATGTAACTACCCGTCGTGGTCATCCAAAGCCAGTTATTGTATCCGCTGGTGCCTGGTTAGTATCGGGAGCATACCAGAAAGCACTGAAATCTCGTGGTGTGCAACTAAACTTTGTGGCTTCCGATCATCATCACACAAACGGTCTTGTGGAACGTTGGAAATTATAAACAACAATCCTGATAAATAGGACGAATACTTATTCTTGGTATGCATGGCATTTCACGTAACCCCTAGCGTAGCTACAGGCGAATTTCCGTATCGTATGAACTATGGCCATGGTATAGATCTTACCGAAGAACCTCGTCAACTCAAAGTCTTCTGAAGTTCTGTACAAAAATACGTCCAAGATCTTTGCTTCGAAATTAAAATTTTCTTGTCTGAATCACCGGTAATATATGAAAATTATCAAGAATAACTGTTCCCAGAATAATGGATGAGATCCAACGGAAGTCGGAAGTTTGTAGTTTTTACTAAACAACGAAATTAAAATTTTGTGGTCTGAATCACCGTTAATATATGAAAAAATATCAACAATAATACCGTTCCCAGTATAACGGATAAGTTACACGTAATGCACATCCAATGGAAGTCAGAAGTTTGGTGTTTTTACTAAACAAAACACGCGATAACATGGATTTTATCCTGAGCTGGAAACATGTGCTCAAACTGATATGTTATATAGATGTACCATATATTTTGATACATTATAGTTCGCGTCGGAATTTCTCGAAATATAGCCTTCAAATTATCTTAAATAATCATTTCCTAAAATTTTTCAAAATATATTGTCATAAATTTACGATATTCTTTTTTGTTCACAGTACCATGTTTTAGCTGGGATATATATCGCCATATGGTTAGTTTTGGTAACTTGTATATTGTCAATGATGTACCTTTAACTTGTCATAATTGTCACGACGACATTCTAGAAAGCAATAACAAACGAAAGTGGTTATCCAAGAACGAACGAAAAATAAAAATTCCATTGCAGCTCTTACCCAACTACTCAATCGCCATATTGGAACGGCACAAATCAGTGTCCGCACAAATGAGCAATAGAAAGCTGCAGTTGCGTTTTTACAAAAATCCGGATGGGATGTATGGTGTCGACTGCGAGGATTTCAGTATATCCCAAGGATTACTCGACTTCATATAAGTTGATATCCGCGACTACCAACCGATTAGTTTTGGTCAAACAATTTTAAATTTTTATATCGCCAGTTGATTGGAACCGCATGTCGCGATTTGCACGCGTAGCTCCATTTCGGACCCGACCTTTGTTCAACGCCCAAAATATCATTATGAAAGGTACAAAACAAGATTTTGCCTGAACTATGCAAACTGCAAAAAAATAATAGCAGGAGTGGTATACGTTATCGATATGATCAACATTTACGTCGAAATTTCCGACCCTCTGCGCAACTTCTTCGAAAATCAAAAAGAATTCTTGCATTTTATATACCATGGGTGGACAATACGACGAATCTTATTTGTGATGTTTGAAACTACTCGCGATTTCCCACCACTTATGGGGCAAATAACTGGGTCTACTTACAAGTCATAAAAATGTAATGCGCCAAAAAACAATATGCACCGCCAGAATAAACCTCTAGATTTATTATAATTTTCTATACGCCAAACCCGACCAAGCCTTGGGATTTGATGACAATGCGTATCTAGTGATCAATTTCGTGGATATTATCGTCCACCATACGCTCATCATAAAGCTTCTGTTCCCGCCTATTGATGATCCGCTCCTAAACGCGATATTAATCATAACGAATTCCTTCATTATGTAGCGATGGGTGCTATGGTTACCGGTTTACTGCTTGTGGCTTCTAAGGAACATCCTTGCGTCGGTGGTAGTACTAAAACGGTGCAGGATATGCAAGACTGGATGAAAGACCTCATCAGTACCTTCTTGCGTTGGCGTCAAAAGGAACCTCACAGGCAATCATTTTTGATTACCATAAAAAACGTACTTGTCCAACTGTGGAAAGGCTACGCATGTCTGTTTATTTTGCGCCGCAACATGGTTCGATATTCCGAATGCGTCACATTATTCAATGATCTGCGTCCGCGAACCTAATCAAATAACAGCAGAACTTATGTTCAAGCCGCTAGACCTTACTACAGCAGTCAATCAACCGGTCAATTTTTTCAATACCGCAATTGTTAGGATTTATCTTACCCCAGCATTGACCTCAAAGGCAACAAGCGATGACACGGCCGAAAAATTCATGCAAAACTACGCCACCAACCAATCCTTAACCAACTGCAACGAAATCTCACGCCAACAATTTTGTCCGAAACTGCGTATCTCTGCCATATGGCATTGCTCACATACTCATTAACTTATCACCTGATCAAACTACTGATCTTTTTTATCGATGAAAGCTTTAACGACACCAAGGTGGCAGCACAAATTTGATCAACGCCATTGGACTCCCTGCATACGCATGTAAGGTTACCCCAGATAGCAGTTGCTCCCAACGCCCCAAAAACAGCAGTTATAGGGATGTCAATAACGACGAAATCAACAATACGATAATATTGTCTTGCCTACAACAGCGCCAGTCACTGTTCCTGTTGTATCCGAGGGCGGAACATGGATAAGCAGAATGACTCGAGAGTAAAGAGCTTTATTTGAAAACAAGCAGAAAACAAAACAAGTAGATGGAAATGCACGATCTGCACAATCGGTACACTCGGTACTCACGGTACATTGATTACCGTTGCTGGCAGCAGTATATACACCCGAACATACACATAGCTACAGCATTCGAGAAACATATAAACAAATTGACATATCTAAAATGTTCTTGAGGCAATGTTGTCAACATCAGCATGGAAGTTTCGAGAACAAATCAATTCTCTACTAGCGCAGTGACAACAATGTTTTCGTGGAATAATCTAGAAACGTCATCGCCATGACAGTTCCTATCAACGTTAGTATTATTACTAAAACCAATACAATTGCGTTACAGCCAGCTGTTACTACGATCACACCTTAGACAACACAATCTAATTTGGTATCACGGGTAGTAACAACTGCGGCAGATACAATCGTAATCAAATTCTTGGTTACCAAAGACTCAACCTACTATGCAATTGTTACTGCAACATCAACCTATACGTGGAATATTAATCAACTGATTACAAATATTGGTGCTGTAATAACCCAAAGCGCTAGCGACCATATTGCATCCGCTAGCGTCGCCGATATGCGAAGCCTATACCTCACCGATGAAGTGCCAAAGCTAAACATTTATTGCAACCTGCACCTTTCTGTCTATGTTATAACATCTGGTTACGAAGCACCTTCATCAACCACGTGACAACAGCTGTGTCATCACGCAACATCCATCAGGCGGTAGTACCTCCCGTAACTATGTCAAAAATCGCACACAAACGTCCCTTACACTATACAAAACATTCTAAAGTCAACTGTTCCCGGGACGGTAGTTTTGCTGGTAACTTTCGCTTACAGATTTGGGCAAACTACATTCAATCCGCGATATTCCGATCGATACGTTTGTGTCGAAAAATCTACTGGACAATGTGCCAGCTGTCTCCAACATCTATGCATGGATCATATAGGTACTAGCTATGCATTTAGCACTGGTGGTCATTCCAGAGGTTTGATCTTTG
Organism: Trileptium ribeirensis; assembly: GCA_030248225.1. Taxonomy (NCBI): domain Eukaryota; kingdom Metazoa; phylum Nematoda; class Enoplea; order Enoplida; family Thoracostomopsidae; genus Trileptium; species Trileptium ribeirensis. The sequence goes on from JASANE010018160.1 coordinate 10,248, forward strand.
AAAAATATTCAACCGTCGCCACGTGAAGGTGCGTTAACTACTGGTAGAGTTGCAGCGATTCGTACATCCCAAGGATCCGTTCATACCGACGACCAACTATCGGAAATCGGATTTCTAAATGACCAGTTTCGTACGGAGCTTGACGAAGTCAAAGCTGCGAATCGTGATCTGCAAAAACTTCTTCAAGAAACGCGGGCGCGGTACCGCCAAATCAAGGCGGATACAGATGAAGGAGCCCAAATGTACCAAGACCAGATTGCAACCCTAAAACAACAATTTAACGACGTCAAACAGCAGCTAGCGATGAAAACATAGACTAGCGACATCGCAAGACAACAATTGATCCAGGAGCTTGATACTAATAAACAGCAGTTTCAGCTTAAGGTATAAAGCTACAGGTACTGCGCTAGATAAACGTGATTTCAAGCTAAAAAACTGCTGTTCTTACAACTCAGGAACAACGAAGGCAACGCACCCAAATGACGAATTTCCGAGCAACCATTTGAAATTTAGGAAATCAAACCAAAAGAAACACTACTTCGATACTGCAGGTCCAGATTTGTCTTGTGAAACGCCCCGCTCGCTCCGATCCTAGCCAATAAGTGATCCATGCTCATTAGGCGTTATACCTCTACAACCATCTACCTCAATCATTCTGACTAAAGGCCACCAAAACATTCTCACCACCTCATCAAATTGCTAGAAAACATTCCGGTATCAAACGTAATCGAAAAATTGCCAACGTTTTCACGTCCAACAACAACTCAGCCTGCGATCCATTATCAATCCCTCACAGAACAACGACAGGAAGACCAAAAGCAAAAAGGCAACGCATTGGCCAAAGCAACGAGCGAACGTCAATATCGAGGTTCACTTTCTAGTGACAGGGAAGATCATCAGTCGCGTTCTTATTATCAAGAACACTCGAGCGGTATCCGTAGTGCGCCAATCCAACGACGATCTCATACCAATATATACTTCAACTTCACGAAAACCCAGTCTTTCGGTCATCCTCCAAAATTTCGTCTTACTTCGTGTGTAAGATTGCGGACAGTATTGTCCGCAGTCCGCAAAGTGATTACTAAACGACATACTCCGGTTCACGAACGGCTGCATAAACGACCTTCAACTTTTACACACGGAAGTCGTGAAAAATCCTGATTCAATGAAGATGATTGAGATCAATCTTATGCAGTGTCTACACCTTGCCACTCACAATCAACGCACGGTGAATCTAAAACCTGTTTGACCTCTTATTCTTGATCAAAGAGTATGGAGCAACAGCGTGTTCCCCCCCTAGAGGAGCTAACTTGAAACCTACCGAAAAAGACAAACAATGTTGGCAGAATTCAAGGAAGAATGGTTGATCTATAACGAATTATTGTCATATCTTTTGTTAACACGATCCACGTCTGAAATTCATCCAATCCATCGTTTGGAATCTAAAAGTATCACCGCCTCAAAGTACAGTTTTTTCAACTTTGTTCGTAACACCCGAAGTTCGGTTACTGCCATGGTTTATTTGTTGGTCTATTCGACCAAATCGGTTACGAACTATTCCAATTGACCCTGATTATCATGAACCATAGAGCAAATCAGCAATACATTTATATGTTACAAATGCTGTGTGGAAGAGTTCGTAGCATTTTCTACAACATCTTAACAAGAGTCGACGTACTGTGTCAAATCCCTACACGAATTTAATTACTCTTCAAACCCACCTATATGTCCAGTAAAATAGAACAACGGCGACATAAACCCAGCAACCAACCTGAAACAATTCCTCAATGAATTCTGATCGAATGCGATAAACGATTTGGTCCCGACCTCGGCTAACTTTTTAAATAAACCCTTCGTGATCTAAAAGATAATATTGGCAACTAATACTTTCTGTAAACCTGATATGAGCCGACGCCCACAGAAGGAAAAATAGCTAAACACCGCTAACGAACACAAAGTATATATAGTTAGCATATGGGAACAAATACGTCAAGTTTTGGATGAATTTACTCAAGAACGCGTCCACCTATGTGATAGGCGAACGAATCTTACCGGAATTCCAATCTTGCTTACAAGATATTTCTGGTTCTCCATTTCTTGCTATAATTTATTCCTACGACATAATATTGTTGATGATGATCGAACATTGATCTGTGCGCAACTTAGTAGTCCGAGTATTCGATTTCCCCATCCAAATCTTTGACTCTACGAGAACTGTTAATTCAAGTTCGGACAATACGGGATAATTTAATACTGTGATTATTCATACAACTGTGTCGGTTCAGACTAGTTGGGTCACCAACAAAGTCTTACACGCCAACATTCTTGATATAATATTTATATTTCACTTTACACTTGGCAATAGAAAATCTGATAAATTTTTGTTTTTACAAAACAATTATATAATGTGTAAAAATTTATATGTTATTATTGTGTAATGTGTTATACGCACCAAAGAGCTCAAACTTAACTAAACTATTACTCAAGCTTAAACTTATTTCACCATTATTGTGCTCTGAATGTCTTTTTAACTATTATATCAACGAGGACGTTGAGGACTCAAAAGTGGTGCATGTCAGTTTTGGACATCTCACCCTTATGAGTCTTCACCAACCTCAAACCTAAAATTAAAATTTCCATCAATATTTTAAAATTTTCCTTAAAAGTTCTTCAGAATTTTAGATCAGGAATACTACAGCGTTCTTATATTTGTGAAAAGGGTTCGCCTAGAACCGTTGAGTTAGCTCCTAAGCATAATTTAGGTTTAAGATATATATTTATACATATATACTCAAATTTCATCCCCGATTTATTCTAAAATCTTTTTCTGGTTACTTAGGGACAGAAAATAACCATTTGCCAAAACGGGTCAGGTCAGTTCCTTCCGTCCTTGACCAACCAACCTCTGCCAAAACGGCTGTGGGTAATATTTCCTACCTCCAGGAAAGAGCTCAGACTCTGTGTTAAAACGGCTGGTGTCTAAACCCTGTATCCTGGGACATTTTACGGGGAAACCGATTAATTAATATTTGGTATCCCGTAAGGTTAACCGGCTCCATTTTTTTATACACTAAAACCCCCCTTACCTACAGAGATTATGTGAAAATAATGCAGGACGCGGGTTGTTAAGCCGCCGCGCCGCTTTGTGTTGCTATCCTAGTCTTTCTTTTCTCATTGCATTCATAATACGATATTACTATACACTCATAATACATTGCTTGAAATGATCTATAGCTATAACCTGTCACCCAAGCAACCCACATAGTTGGGTGTTTGTCTGACGACTGTATTAGCGTAAATCTAGGACCTAGATCCAGGTACTTACATAAACGTGCGTCGTCAGCCATTCGGGGTGCCAGTCGTATAAACCTCACTAAAGGCGTAGTAGAATAGTATATAACCTAATCCTAACGCTAATAAGTTAGGACACATTCTTCAGAGCGCCAGTGGCTAACACAGTGACAATATCGTAATCTGGTGGAATTAACCGGTGGTCGAAATAGTGCGATCAGAGAGATTGGTACTAAAGAATAGTACGGAGTACAGCAACCTACGGGTGTATCTTAACCGCTTAAATAGCCGACGCTTGTCACAACGTACGGATACCAAAAGCTCATATGTCGTGCCTTAATCTTTTATCCGGTTTTGTAATAAACATTATTTGCTACGTGTTTGATATTCAAGTATTTAAACCGGAGTGATCGAGCTGAGCAAGAGGCAAGCCGCAACGTAAAATATAGGACACAAATACTGATCACCAAAAAGAACGCGCGCCATTCAAAACGTCCCACCGGCGTACTACTGGCCGCACCTGGGACCGCGCATCTTTGGTGACAAATCCCGTAGCAATTTAATATCCGATAGCCATCGTAAGGAAAAATACCACCAACCCCTACCCCACTGAAACTTATAAAATATAACATAGTATAAACCTAATATAACATATCACACACACAAACTTCCACCATATATGTTCTTAGTCGTATATTCTTCAAAATGAATATCGGCGGAAAAGAATCCAATGTTATTAAGCTATTTACGGTAGAATGATTGGGCAATGTATATATATGATAAACAGTATTTGCTACAGAGTTTTATACTTTGCGTGCTCTGCGAGCCTAAAAAATTTCTTCAGCCCCCAGGTATGGACTTAGTACAGATGGACAAGCCTCGCATATGGACGGATACCCACGGGCCCAAAATTTTTTGCACGCGCACACCTCTGCTCCCGACACAAGCTTCGCGTCGAAAAAAGAGACCATCATACAGAGTTAACTCTTAGAGATCTACAATTTATTGTGGAACCACTCCCTGATCCGCTGTCGGCCGATTATGATTCGACGGCCCTTAACCAGAAATATCGATTTTTCAAGTTTTGGCATGCCCACTGCGTATTGTTCCCTCGCAACGATTGTCTATAAGGTTATTGAGTCAGAATTGTGTATAAGTGAATACCATTGTTTTGTTATCTAGGAGTCCACCTTGACGATATTATAACACTTCAGAGGTTTGAGATGGGTTTAAAGGTCAATGCACCTGATCTCCAAAACGTAGTTTGTATTGATTTGTTTGGTTATGCACTGCCTGCAGGGCATTAAGAATGATTTGTATATAGCTTTTCGGTATGCTGAATGCAGTGGCTTGATTATCTAGAGACAATCGACAGTAATTCATATCTTTAAAGTGGTTTTTAATAGGCTTAGGTTCAACGAACTCTATATCTCAAAATTAGTCTCTTACGTACAGGGCATAAAGAATGACGTATATCTAGTTGTGTCGGTATGCTGAGCAAAATAGCGTGTCAAACACGAACATTTCATGCCTTTTCAAAGGTTTCCAATTGGCCTACGGTCAATGAATCGGATTTCCAAAACGTAGCCTGCCTTTATTTCATCTCAGGGCATTAAGAGTGGGTTATATATAGGTTTTTTGGCGTAACGAATACGATGTGTTGGTTATCCAGAGACCAGTACAAGTATGTCATGCCTTTTCAGTGGTATTGTGTCGATAAACTTGATTTCTAAAATATAGTCTCTCTTCAGTTGTTCGGTTATATATTGCTTTTAAGGTATTTAGAACGGTGTATTGTAGGATTTTCGGTATGTTTAATGCGGTGGTTTGCTGATTTAGAATGCAAGATGACTGTACCATGTCTTTTAGTAGTCTTCCCGCGGTGTAAGGCCAATCGTGGGCGAACTCGATTTACCGAAAATATTTCGACTTTCGCGATCTGTTTGGTTATTTGAGGTTTTTCGAAAAAGCTAATTTTGTTTAGTAATAAGGGACAGCTTCGTATGACAGCTGATACGAATTGGAAAGTGGGAGGGACAGCTTCGTAGGACAGCTCTAGAAAAAATACATACAATGTAAAAAAGTGAAAACATAAAATGCTAAATGCAACATCGTTTTAATTCTTGCCTCATTAAAAGAATATATTTTGAACGGGGGGCGAACCTGCCCCCACTGGTAAAAGGCATAATAGGTGGCGAACCTGCCCCCCACTGGTAAAAGGCATAATAGGTGGCGTTACTTATCTCTCATCAAACCGGTATTAAGGTTTCAACGTTTCCAGCAGTTTTAGGTTGGTACATACGTCAAACTCAAAGCCTATTACAAGCGATTACACAAAATGACAACATTTAAATGCACGCTCACCTTGTTTCACGCTTGCTTACTAGGTGCTAGTATATATACTGGGCTTTATTATATGTATTGTATGAGGCCAGAAATTTATCAAAAAACTTCTACACAGCGAGAAAACGTTATGGTTTTTTTAATTATTAATTAAAATTATTACGCAGTAATATAGATTACATTGTCTCTTGGTTACTGCAGTAGTGCAAAGTTTATTACAACAACAGATATCGCTCAAAACGGATTGGCGGAAATTCATAATTTTTTTATCCATTGCCGCATAATAGTAAAACATTTATCTTCATGTCTATGCGTTTAGGAATGAGCATTACAACACCCATTTTTGGGTCAGAGTCAAGTAAAATTTTGTTGTTCAGTTCTATAGAATGATAACCACTAACTTGATGTAATTTTACAGTACAGGGGATGTGGGATATTGCAATAGTAGGCATTACATGAAGCCAATAACGCTTTTAATAACACAGCGCAAAGCATTTATGCGTCAAAGTCACGTGCTTACTGGATCCTGTGCTAGGACCGTTGTGTTTAGCGCCGTTGTTTTTAATGATATCCTAGCCAAATCAAACCATGACTACTACCTAGATCAAACGGGCGGGTATTGTCATAAACCGAGCTAATGTATATCAATTATTCATAGCTGAACTTTAAGCAAACCGGAGTATTCTATGCAAAGCTGCAGACGATAGTAGTAACATTTGGCCTTATTTCACAGCTACATAAAAATATTTGGCCCTTAACACAAAATTGACATATATATACATTGTAAAAACAAGACCTAAATAGAACCAACAATTCCAAACACATATTATGACAACGAAATATAAACCAATATTGGCCGACAATATTACTTTTAGCAATCAATGCCGAAGTTTGGAGCACGTTATGAAAATATCTACTATATAATGTGGAGCTTATAATTGTACTCACTGCCAAAATTTTAACCAAACGCCGTTCGTCATCCTCGAGCTATACTGGATGATCCACTTTAAAACTGAACTATGAGGATAAAAAATTTCACATAAATTTTATGAATGCAGCTAAAGGCGATGCGCTCTGCAGTTTTCTGGGAACCCGTCGTAATAAACAGTAATTATCCAGTAATTTGAAAATTAGTGGTTGTGTAATAAACTACATGCAACCACTAATTTTGTAGGTGCAATAAAAATAAAGATCCAGTAATATAAATTTTAGCGAGACACATTTTATCCCCTCCTTCAGTTTTAACAACAGCAATACTTACGCCATTTCGACACAAAATTGGTAGTTTTTGCCCTCGTATTCAGTAGCTAAAGTAATTATCGGATAGATGTCGGGCCTGCACTGCAATAGCGCTGCCTCCTGTGATGTGAAAATTTTGTAACGTCTACCATACCCCGTTAACAAGTTATAGACGTAAACAAAAATATTCCATGTGATTTTGGTACAGAAGTGGGCTTCGTTTTATCTCAGCGATTGGAACGGAACGCATACAGAGCAATTCGTTTGCCACTATGCGTCTATGGTTAAACACAATCAGTGGTAAAAAAATGTTATATACCGGCTCGTCCCTTTGTGCGCCATAGCCATTGTAACAAAACTTTGGTTTAGTGCGATATTTATTAATTATGAACGGATTTGATTTTGTTAAGATGGAACTATGAGTGATAATGCTTTAAACGAGCTTAACAGCCGGTGCGATGTATCTAAGTATTACTCATACTTTGTACTGGATAGTCAATAATTAGCAGTGACGCTAAACTCCACGATCCCAACAAAGTATCCAGTAATATATATTGCCAAATCCTGCGAGTGAATTAAATTGGTTTCGTGAATATTTAAACATTTTCTGAAGTATATACAGATGTTGTCCTTCTCAACTATGTGAACAATTTACAAGTCGCTTTTCGGAGGGGCTTAAAGATCCGAGCAATAGCTTAGAAAAAATAAGTTAACGTGATTTGGAATCGAGCGTTCCGGGTTCAATTCCTTGTTTGTTCATCCATAGTAGAATTACAAATTAAACTGGGCGCGAAGAATTAAAATTAACAGATAGACAATATCGTCAAATTTATTTTATACCTTTAACAATATTTTAAAGACTCGTCAAAATATTACATACTTTACGAACAATAAGTAACAGTATGTGGCATATTAATTCAGCTCACGTCATACGGTTTATTGTAATCGCTTACAGTATCAATTTAACACTGACGTTGAAAACAGTACGAGCCGAAACATTCCAGCATCTACCGAAGCGAAAATTTTCTCACTGGATAGCTGATTCAATTCAACCGCGGTTTGAGAAAAGTATATTATACTATTTGAGTCATTGATTTATGTTAAATAATGTTAATGTTTGAGGATATTTTGTCAGATTATGTGTAATACTAGTTTAATTCTATTGTTTTACAAACCATATATATAGTTTTACAAACTAACGAGAAGCCTCTGAAGTCCACTGATGGATAACTACACAACAATAATTTATTCCTATATTGTATGTAAAACTACATTATCTACTAATTTTAGTTTAGACAACCGTAACATACAATTAAGATTTTTGAGCTCTCGTTAATGCTGAAATTTGTTAGAACCTAGCTTCTTCAGTTTAGAATACGAACTGAGTTGACGGTCTAGATGCTCACTGGTACACAATCAATTTTCTAAATTCCTGCGCTATATCAACTCGTATGTGATATGTCACGCTAAATAACCAAATAAGCTAATAAGCCATTGACCAGGAAACATCAGGCGAACATAGTAGAGGTTCGACAATCGGAGCAAATCGGACGTTTTCGAAGGTTGCTAAAATTTTCGTGACGCTTCGATATTTATAGTATGCCCGCGTCGAAACAGAACGGTGGTGCAAACGAGCTACGACTACTTACACCTAGCTTAATAACTAATAATAAGCACTATGGTCGTAGGAAATTCAGGGTCTTTTTCTTAAGCGCATCCGCAGACTAAGATTTGTTAATTTTGAATATACAAAGATAATTTTACATTTTATCATATTATAACGATTACAAGGGATTACATTCATTGTTGCTACGATAGCTAACAAAACTTTTTCCGTCTTAGTTGTGCTTTGTCACAGGCGAACCAAGCGAACTATCAAAGTGCCAGATCCATAGGAGTAAAAGGACATGGATGAGATTTTGGTGTCGTTGTGCAATTCGACGTGCGTGAGCTAGAAAACGGATACTGGGGCAAGGCGTTAGAAGCCTGTTTAGGTCTACTGAAAATTATTGGGATGACCTAAATTAAAATTTTAACCTTACTTTAGTAGGCTTAGTTGAAACGTCATTATTGCAACCCTAGCCGTGGACCAGACGTGCATCGATTAGATACAGGCTACATTGCGTTCCCGGAGATAAATTCGAAATTGACCCCCGCCAGGACTATCTTGTAAGAGGACGGCACAGCCAAGCAAAGCTCAACCACAAAGGTAAACCCTTCTCTGCTACAAAACAGGGACAAAGTACCTGAAACAAATATATTACGTATTGTATACAATATATGTTACACAACAAATGTCACAGTCTAAGCATATCACAGCTTGCATGTTTATATATTGTACTGCTGCGATAAGCACAATAGTTTCTTTATTTTTACCGGGACTACATCACAGTTAGTGTATCGCAGATATAACAATGCAAGTAGCACAGATACTAGAATGTCAAAATTTATAGACCAGGCGGGTTTCAGGAGGCCCTCCTAAACGAAGCTTAGTGACCTGCTACACAGTACTGCTACGAGTCAGTCGATACTTGCAATCAGTGGGACCTGTCGGGTTGTATGATCCTTCTCTGAGCTTATATTTAATATGTCTTTCTTCCACTTAGTTTGTCTGTAGTTTTTACCCGCTTTCTGTTGGTCGGCTATAGATTTGTATATACCCGGCGGTCTTCATGGTTGCTTTCAGTACGCCACCGTCAGGCACCCACTGCGCACCGCCAGGACCGGCTCGTGTTACATAAATCCCGGTCCTCTTTGGCCAGGAATTATTAGTAATCACCGCACCCGTGCAGATTTTAATAGTAAGGGCTTTGAACGGCTGTTTCACAATATACTCTAATTTGAAAAGGCAGTTGGGGGAAGGAACTTTGTGGCCGAACGTCATTGCAGGAAGTATGTAGTTAATTTTTGTAAGCCTCTGTAGTCGAACACGTCCAGAAAGAGCTGTTATCTGCTAGCTTTCGCTGAGACATATCCACATACGTGGTATTAGAGTTTGGTCCGTAAGAAATCGTCCGTGGAAGTCGCCGAATGAACAAAAAAGATCCAAATACTAATTAAATTCAGTACACGCTTTAAAATTTTTAGGATCCAAATTGACTGGCTCTCCTAGCTGAAGTAGAAAAACCTGACCAGGTATCGAGTTGTCCTGGCTAACCTAGGCACGGAATTGTTATTTTATGCCTGACATTAATTTTGCAGTTAATTTAATGATGTTGTATTTCATGTAATTTGGTTACATAATTGCGCGTGGATGGCCGACAGGCCGATATTGGCAAAACATTAATTCCATGGATCCATGAATAAGTATTATATATTTATACATTGGCCATAGCTAGCCAGGTGAGTTATCATAGTAAGATTCGGTTTAAAAATACATTATGCAGGTATCTGGCCACTAGTTGTTTTACTGCAATGCCGAGCCGAAACTATAGTGTCATAAAGTATTGTTATACATATAAACCACTGCAGAGCTGCATTAATCTTGGAGTGCACTTGGAATTGATGTCGAAGTTTACAAAATTGTGGTGTAAATTTCTAATTCAAAAGAATGAGAGTTTTGAGCAAAATTTATTGGGATAATTCATTGTACAGGTTGATCAGTTCTGATACAGAAAAGAAATTCAACCAAGTTAACAGAAAAGTTTGTTCAGATTTACATCAGACTGAGTAGTGGTGCCCTTAGAATTTAAAACAGACACTTTTCAAAAAGAAAATCTTTACAACTTCTGAATTCAATCATTCTTTTATTTTCCTAGTGCTCTGCATATAAACTTTGTGGTCGATTGGCGGCGAAATACTTGAAATTGAAATGTCACTATTAATTCATTCTTGGCACAGAATAATTAAGCAGAACCATGAACCCAGCGAAAGCGAGTCCTGTATTACAGTCGTTCAGATGACGACCGAATTATTGGTTAAGCCCGATGTTATTTCATGAGCAACCTACTTAAGGTTGTTTTTACTTCAACTAGATTAACCCTTCAGGTGCATCACGTTGCGCACTTCTACAATCACTGTAGCACTTAAACTTACAATATAGGAAAAGTATTGCAAAATCATGTGGTCTCAAGTTTTTCCATAAGGACCTCTATTTTAGTCCAAAGAGTTTAAATCAAAGAACTGTTTGACACTTATACTTAATTTCACGCAACTTAGTTCAACACCTTCTGGGCATAAAATAACCGATTCGTCCTCGGCAATCATTAAATTGTACCTCCGCTTAGGTATTATAGGTCCGAGCTATCATGAGTAATATTTTTCAAACGCACAAGATATATTAAACTTCAACTGTAACCTATACCGTTTTCTGCCTAAAGCGTACGAAACTTTGTCATTTCCACGTAAATGAAGCTGGTATATTGGAAAACGAGTTTCCAGATGCAATTGCTTAAGACTTCTGAAAATATTTTAGTCACAAGTTTATAAGATATTTTTTATGCTCTCAAATCTTAAAAGTGGTCCTGGCTTAAAGAGTGAACCTGGCTCCTGCCATTCGGTGTAACAAGTTGTTCCAAAAAGTAACAACGCATGTCTGTCTTCGAAATTATTAGGGCGCCAGGATCAATTTTTATCTCGTATTATGTTTTTAAAGTGTAACTAGAAGTTGGTCAACAAATTAGTTAATACATACAGGTGAGAGTATGGTACAATGAGCCCGCGAAACATGGAACTTTGAGCTAACACTGATTTAAACTGTAACGATGTACTTTTAATGTTTATATTAAAAATCAATTTTTCATAATCATGTAGTATTGCTTCGTAGTACTTACTTTCGGGAGTATTAAATATAAATTGGGTTGAATGTTGCTTAAAGCGATCGACAAGAAGAATATACTAGTCGGTTAAATGAAACTACCATTTAGGTTTTGATTAGTGAAAAGATGGTTAGCACATGTGTCCACACGGGCTGCGACGTTGGATGCCGATAGTGAAAGATAGCAATCGCCATTCGAGTGAGCAAACATAATTAAGCAACTGAATTGAGCATGCATTTGTGGTTCTGCGGCCTGCTCCGCTGTTGCGAATAATCTAATATGAAATGATTATCATTCTGCTAGATCCTCCAATAATACCTTACGTTTTCAATCAAATAAATCAATGCGCCCCAATAGTGATGGCTACGAACAATATGACTTAGTTATAAAACCAAATATTTAAATATTCTAGTGATATCTGTATAATTAATACATCAGATTATGGAAACTGAAACGAAAACTGAAATCAAATTTAATTATAACTTAGTGGTGATAGGTTTTGCATGAGATTGTCTGGGCCCTCAACGCATGGGCGTCCCATCTTAATAGTTCTTTAGATTGATGCTTCCTCTACTTATTTAAGATTGACCTAGAATAGCCAAACATGATACTTCGTACCAAAGCTGAAATAGACCCTTTCGGAACTTTTTTAATGTTGAGCCTAATTGTCTCTAAATATCTACCTCAAAACTCAGGATCAACCTTAACCTAGATTACTGTAGTCGGTAGGACTGTAAGGAATTGAAAGTGAAGTGAGAAAATATCCTTTTCCTACGATTTTATTTAAACTGACGCGAATTAACTCTGGATAAATTTCTAATTGTTAAACCATGGAACCGTAAAGGAATCTTGTAACCTAAGCACTTCAAGTATCCTGGCAATTAGTTTTTGTATCGTTCCTAAGTTGATTTTGAAAGAGTACTTCGAGAAACCTAGTCTGATAAAATCCTATGAACTTAAAAGAGATCTTAAAAACGCCAAGTGGCTCTGACAAAATGGCCAAAACCTCAAATTTATTATGAATTTCCCACTGTGTATAATGCGATACGCCCCCAACCAACCTCTTTTGACATCATGTACAAATTAGAGAACAAAACTCGGATTTCAAAAGCCGTGTCCGATTTCGACGTTTTTCTGTTCTATGAGGCCATTAGCTAATGCAATTCGGCCCCAGTACTTTAACATCAACATGTTCACGAACATTTTCAAATTATTATGTATGAAATGTGAAACGGACTAATTTCTGTTCTTTCATACAAAAATGGAATTTGTGTTCAGTGAACAACTGAATGACAATTGATTTTGACAATAGAGGATGGTAAGTGGCGCAGCTTAAATTCACTTATGCATAAAATTTATCAGAGTGAGTTTGTACACAAGGCAAACGCATAAAAACACTCCCAGAAAAATGAGGAAAATCTGCACCAAAATGAGCAGAAACTGAGCCTGGTATCTGAGAACGGTGTTGAGCGCAGCTAAAATCCTTGAACGCCTTTGAAAAATAAAGCTGCGAAAACGCGCGTACTAAATCAAATATCTGTTATATTTTTTCTTTGAAAAGATAGCTTTCATCTTGTTAAGCTGGAAGGGCAAGTTATAGTTATTTCGAACCTGATCACAAGGAACCGGTCAAAAAACAACGTTTCGTGAGTCCTAGCTCCGTCCAAGTACCCTGGCACCAGGTCAATGCTTAGTTGCACGAAACGATCAGTGAGCCCATGTTTCCAACAGTGTAGCAATGAAATGAGCAGAATTCACACCCTAAATAAAATGCCGTCTAACTCGACGTAAGTTTTTTTAGTCCAGAAAGCAATAAGGACACTTTTGGCATTTTATTCTAACACTTACCAGAGGAGACCGTTGGTGTAGTCATATCATGTGACTTTAGACTGTGAAACTTCCTCGAAATTAAAAATATATTGATTGTTAAGTCAAATGTTGCGAGACCAAGTCAATTTAAGCCCACAAACACTTAGTTTAGCAACTAAATGCAAAGATTTGACCCAAGTTACGATCTGAAATTAAAGTCCGCCAGATACTGAAATTGGTAATTGTCCGAACATTTGACCTTTGCCCAGTACCTGTTAGTCTTCGATGAGCCAAAATGATTAACCCGATAGCGATATAATTTCTGTCTTGGTTATTTTGGTTAGAACCTTACAAGTCATTTCTAACCACCGGTACTTTTACCAATAACAATTTTCTTATGCAGAACCATAAAAGCCATCAGGCAATACTCAAAATTCACCAAAGCAAATAGTTATCAGATATAAGTCTGCCATGCACCCTAGGCACATTGTGTATTGTATGGTAAAGAAACAAGATGTACCTGCAAGAGCAAAATGGAATAACGAGTTGCAGGCTGAAACGAATCCGTGTCAAGCAAACAATGCTAAACTTTTACGCAACGCAAAGTGTTACCCTTGCCAAAAAGGTATGTGAAAATTCTGTACAGAAGCAATGGTTGCATATAGATTTCAGCTAATTAGTTTATTCCAACCGTTTTCAATGGCTTTAGAGTTTGATAGGTCACAAATTCGATACATTTCCTTAAAGAAAATTCAGGCAATGCGACTACGACCTCCGTGTGCGTACGGCAGTATCGAACAAGCCTGTAAAATCTTCCGTGTGTTTGAATATACTCAATGTTTCTATAACAGATGAGACACTTTCTGAAAATAAGCGACATCTTTGGTTACTCCCACAATCATTATAATCTCTAGTTGAAAACTCTCCGTTAAAATCATGCCCGTGATCAATGCCAAGCCATAATTGAGGTCTTCGATTCTCTGCCATCGAGCTAGATAGACTCCGCTCTTTCGAGATGCCGTACAGAAATGTGGCTCAACGTGTCTCATGGTACATGCGTTATCGTGGACACTGAAATCGCTCGTCCTGAAAATGTGACGAGTGACCAAAACAGATTAATTTTATCCGGTAGGTTTAAGATAAAATGTACCAGCGTTGAAAACGCAGGCAACCCAGTCGATAAGCCTATCAGCAAAATTTGTGTTACGAGAAAGATAAACACAAAATAAATTGTTCAAACTGACGCATCCAAATTGAGACAGGTATCCAACGACGACGCACAAACAAAATTAAGTAAAATGATGATCAGACCGAGTATTATTCAAAATTCCCATGTTTTTGCTAATTTTTCGAAAATATCCCCAGAATACCTTTGGTAGGAAGGAATAGGATACTGGCACTATCTGACGAGCGAAGGTGCCATACAAAAATTGTCTCGAGCAGTGTGGCATGGACATTAACCGTCTGGTCATCGTCGGCGAAGCAGTTCCGTTGACTCGAAATCAAAGGCAAACCAAACCGAGTCAAAGTTGAGTTACCCGACTTCCCTCAAATTTACAAGTGTTGATAAACGCTGATAAGATAACAGGTTGCTGTATAAAAACATCCTCCAAATTGTAACCAAAACACACAACGCATAAGTTGCATGTTTTGATCTTTGCTCCAAATTGCCGCTGAGTCGAGGTTAGAGTCAATGAAGCTGGTTATGCCCATTCAAGCCTGAGGCGAATTACCAAAATAAGACTTACATTGAACAGCAGGAACATTATAGTAGAATGAGAACATGATGCAGCTGTGAAGATTTGATCAATGATAAGATTAGAAAATTTGATTGCCGCCAAAGAGATGAGGTCAAACATTTCAGGCACGTTATATATAAACTTTAGGCTTCCTTGAGTGAGAGATGGGGAATGACGAATCGATCTTATTACCTATACATAGGCCTAGTGGTTGACTCTCTCCGGGAAACCTGTAATGAATCATACCACAAAACTAGACACGTACACAACCAAAAGAAGCTTGGTCGCACATGCTGGCAAAGCCTGCCTGCGGCCTGCTAAGCTAATCGATTTCCTGGGACTACATGCATCGCTGCCTCTCTCTCGACAGTCGAGGAAGCACGGTCTTATGGGCGTCGTTAAGTGGGAAACCGATAGTGCAGCCGGGTAAACCGTCTTGGCTGTGGGAGAGATTTTTGTTCTTGGTTTGATTTCGACAGCATCGAATCGAAAAATTTTCTTTCTAGTACAAAAAAGCTGCTATTATTGTTTGTATCGCCGCTATAAATGTTAAGATTTGTTCTAAGGTGGGATTTGTGACCCGTTCTTATACGCTTTGGCCGAGCTTATTTGATATCCGATCGATTGCATTGAAGCACCATTTATAGTTTCTACTAGATAGCCAATATTTAAAAGCAATGGTGCTAAATCCAACGTCATAGCGTAACCTTTAGTGTCTCAAATTAGACTAACATTTAGACGAGAATTTTATTTACATTAATTAAGATAAAAATTCGCTCAATGAAAACGGACAGATTCAAACCTATTTACATTATTGCTATCTTATCTCCTAATTACTCAGAAACTAAAATACGCATATTGTTATATCTAAGTGTATAACTCGTGAAAATTCGGAATTTTAGCTTCGAAATATGCACTCGATTATCGAAATAAAAGAGTAGCTGCACCGATGCTGCTAAATCGAAACAAATTCAAAGCTAAACGAAGTCCAGCTGTGCCATGGCTGGCAAATGC
Organism: Trileptium ribeirensis; assembly: GCA_030248225.1. Lineage (NCBI taxonomy): Eukaryota > Metazoa > Nematoda > Enoplea > Enoplida > Thoracostomopsidae > Trileptium > Trileptium ribeirensis. The sequence goes on from JASANE010018160.1 coordinate 26,440, forward strand.
TCTGGCATCGGCTAATATAGCAGGAATAAAAAGACGTCGCGGAGCAGCTGTACCCTGGTTGGCGAATGGCTTTGATCCTGGAAGGTCGAGCTATTTTGACTGATGTATGGTATCAATGAACTAGTAAAATAAAGCTTTAGACACCAATATGCAGACTGCTGCAGATTTGTTGCTTTGTAATGGATTAAAAAATCATTGTATAAGATGTCTGTATCCTAGGCCACTGGTAAATTTAAATATGTTGCTGGAATGAAATCTCGATGGTTTACTAACTGACTAAGAGAAAACAGTTCAAAAATGTCGGTGAAAATATATTCAAAGCGGTACGTGGTTCAGGCCAGATGTGTATACCATACATACTGGTAAAAGCAACTGCTAGTAAAACACAAATCATATACGACGCCAATAAACAGTTAATTGGTTTCAACAATATTTTTCACCGCATTCCAGTATATTTAAAACCCAATTTAAAACACCCAGATGTAAATCAATTTTTTGCAAATATGTACACTATTAAATGTATGGCAATCTTCGTTGTACTTATGTAACAGGCTCGTTC
>JASANE010018161.1:0-17534 GCA_030248225.1 Trileptium ribeirensis
TTATTGTTGGTTTTAGTGTCGGATATGGGGTTTTCTGGGCCGACAAGCTCATTGCGAGTGTCAAAAATATTGTGTGGCAAATATTTTTCACACTTCTGCTTCGGGGGATTGTTCTCATCACTCGAATTCTGGCTCGCAAGCGAGCTTCAGTAGTGTAAAAGTTATTTTTAATGTATTTTAAATCCACTATACCATCATTTCTTCTATCATCTGTTTTACTATATATGAATTTCGAAGACCAGGTTCCGGTTCCAGGTCCGGTTTAAATGGACGGTTCCGGTTGCTGGTTCCGGTTATTCCCTGATATATATTTATAATTCTGTGTGCTTCAATTATCAACACCCGCTTGACAGTTGCAGTTTGATGCCATGGGGTGCACGGGGGCGTGCCGCCGTCCCCCTGCGCAGGATCTGTGCAATCTGAAATATAACAGAGAATTGCCGCTGTTATGTGTGAAAGTCGCGTTACACCAAGGCACCTGGTACATTCAGCGCCCCTCTAGCTAACCCATACTTGGTGGCTCGAAACACTTGAACTCCCTTAGACAAGCATTAGGTGTGTCCCGTGCGTAATGTCATTGCATATGTTAATTGATTTGGTTCTCGAAAGTACAAAGAGTTATTGGCATCATTACTTTGGAATGAAGTCCAAAAGGTGAAAATATGAAAATTTATTTTTTTCCTTCGGTGTCACTCATAAAGTGTTTTTCGGGTGATGGATGTCAATAAATTTTTGTTCCATAGTACAATGGTTTTGTGTCGACGTGCCCAGTGGCGTAGCCAGGATTTAGAACAGGTGGAGTCCAGTTCCACTAATGTTGATGAACAGAATGTCGTCATGTATGTATCCGATTGCCATTCATCCTCGCTTGCGAGATACCAGTTCAATGTTTTAGCGCTATGCTCAAGCACTAAATTTTTGACAATCTTTAAATTTCGAAGCGTCTGATTGAACAAGGCTGCCTTCATTTCATGCATCGCTCTACTGTAATATACTACGCCCCTGGATTCATTCGCTTGACCATTATTTGTGATGAATGTAAAAGCCGCTAATTGAGAAAACAGGAACCCTCGACTTGAACTGCAAATTTTAAACCGAAGCGCAAACCTGGCCTTGTAAAGAGAGAGACAAATGCAGGAAGTTGTAAATACTGTTGATTTGAAGTAGTCGAAAATAATCGTTATGTTGCCCATTGTACTACCTTAATATATTGTATAAATCAGTACAAATCATGTAAATCATTTTTAAACGGAGTGGTATGTTTTAAATAGTCGCATACTGCTTTTTCTATTAAAATCACTCATAAATAAAAAATATGACGGTAGAAATTTGTTAACTTAGCCGATATTTGACAGTGTCTGTTTTATTGGAGCTATAAAGGTTTTGTTTCAGAACAAATTGAAGCACAGTTCTGCGAAACAAACGTCAACTTTAGTTGAAGAAAGTAAAACCTTGGTTAGTTTGGTTTTTTGTAGGTGACAGCATATATATTATTTGTTTTCATTTCCTTGGTATGGAACAGTCGGGTAAGGGTTAAAAGACGTGAATTACATGGTGTAGTCACCGGAAATACTGTCATTGTGTTAACAAATATTATTTAGGCTCTATACCTCAGGATTTTGTTTGAAGTATAATTTTCAAAAAATTGCACTAAAAGGGCTAATTTTAGGCGGACCAGTTTCTTTTGCCAAGAAAATTAAACTTTGATCTCAGGAAAAAATGAACATAAATTTTGAAAATTTTGGGCAAATTTAAAAATTTTCGACCTTGGCTTTTATCTCGCTAAGAGCGAGCTAATATCTCGGCCATAGTGTAGTATCTAATTTGGTGCATGAAACTGGTTCGAGCACAGTACTCGCCAGAAATAAGTATTATGTTTTGAACCAATGAACGTGGAACAGAAACAAAATTTATTGTCGAACAAACTTCGAACAGCTCTCGAACAAATTAAAAAGCGCGCTCGGATTTTTAACATTTTGAATTTATGCAACGAACATTCGAGCAAACATCGAACGAGCAGCACTAATTTCTAGCGAGTACTGCATTAACCTAAATAAGTTTTTCTTGAAATAATGCATTTTAATTACAAAAGAAATGAATAATATTTCTAAATATTGCTGTAAAGGCCGCATCCGAAATTAATAAATATATAAGTTAAACACTGTTAGAAACCGAGCATGGCAAAAAAGCTCAGACACAACGTAATTTCCGGCAATGTTAGTTTGGCCGTTTCCACCACATTATCTTTCTTAATTTACTAATTGAAATAGAGTATTAATTTATGATAAATAATTAATATTTTATGGAGTTTTTAATTCTGATATGTCATTTTCTTTATGGTTTCTTTATTAGGTTTCTCTAATTGCTACAATGTTTAGCTGCGTCAATGCTTGATATCAAGTATAAAGTATAATGGCTGAACAAGTTTTTAGTCTTAATATGACTACATAGCATTAAATGTCACTTACTTTTTTTGGGTTGATAATTGTACCACAATAACTTGCTATAAAATATAGTTACAAGTAGAAATAAAAGTAAATATTTAGCAAACTTTAACATGTGTACAAAATGTTAGTTGCTTTTGCCTTGCGAGTATTTGATTTCACAGTGTTAGTTATAGGCACAGTTACTTATAACATAGTATGTACTCGTCATAAAAGCATTAATTTGCCGTCAATTGTTGTTAATAAATTTAGTTAATTCATTTCCATTTTAGTCCGAATTGAAGGCTGAAGTAGAAAGACTTCAACAAGAAGATCTCCGACTGCAATATCAACTCGTGTCATCGCCGGAAAAGCTTGCATCAACCGTGGAGAAGCTCGGACAAGATAAAGTCGAAGTTGAACGGTTAGTCTTTGTGGTGTGTTTTCTTCAATGGTTATAATAGTGGATTTCATAAAGATTCGAGGAACTCTATTTAGCCAAAATAAATCTTAATAAATAAATCTATGTAGCGTAAAATTTATCTATCTGTCTGTCATAAAATTCTTTCACTTGAAGGATTTTCCGCGAGAAACAATAATTTTGTCATTTTAAAATGTGTTAATACAATAAACTATAACATATTTCGATGACAAAAAAACTTTCGAAAAACGTCAAAAACCTTTCGAAGGCAAAAGCCGTCGTAGCCGATCCCGACGGTGCCTAGAATCAACGGAGATGGCGGCGTGTACATGAGCTTGACCACTTGAAGGCATGTATAGCGGCTTTTAAGCTTTTCGAACCGCTTTTTTATAAAACGGCTTAGTGTTTATGTCTAAGCACTCACCGCGAGTCATTCCTGTCCATTTTTTAAATAATTATTTAGGCGGCGGAATTCACATGTTACTACCGAATAATTCTTTTTTCAAGTTTTACAATTCGTTTTTCGTTGTCGTCCAAAAATATCGTGTTCGGAGTTTGATCAATGAATTGATCGCGTTTTAGGGAGTTCGCAATCAGCCCAATATACAGGTACTGCCCTTTTGTCCTACTATAGAATTCTTGTTCAGTGGTCTACTACTGTTATGGTTGCATTTCGAACAGTGTCGTGTTTTAGTTTCACTATAATAGTAGAAATAGATTGAACAACAAACAATAATAAGCACCACATTTCATTATTATAAAACTTGAAATTTTCATCATATTTAAACATAAAATTAGCCATTTCTTTGTTTGTTTTTCAAGTTTCACTAAAAGTGTTGCTAATATGTTGGCTGTCATGGTAGAACATTTTTAATATCTTAGAACGCTTTTATCAGTTAAGTGCTATAATTTCGCGTACAGCTAGCTGTTGTTTCTGATTGGTGTCGAACAAAGATGCAGAATGTTTTGAAGCTATAAATTAGGGAGCTGATCAAACTTACCGCGTGTAGTACATTATAAGAGTACTAGAATCATTTATTAAGGTTCATTTTACATTGTAGACGACTTATAGCAAACAGCGAAAAGCTGCTTCATCAGGAAAAACGCTTCAAGGAAGTTTTGCCTCGGATTGAGGCCCAACTGAAGACGTTGCGTGATTTATTGGGAGTGCTTGTTGCTGAAAAGGTACTACAAGTTCTGTAGTCTTTACATATTTCAGGAAATGGGGACTGGTTGCTTGATTATTTTTATCATTTTTCCCTGAAGCCAATGCTTCGCTCATCTTTTCCAATGTTTGCTGGTTTCCAAACATAAATCCACATCTAGTGCCACGAAGCAATCGAGAATTAAGACGGGTACACGTTCATTCTCAGCGTGAGCGTCCTATTTCTTCCTTGAGAAGAATATAATGTAGTTGCACATTGGCGAATATGTTAACAATGCTCGCTAGCTCTGAACTTTTTTTGTGGGAAAATAAAATTTTACTTTGAAATTTAATATTTTGCTCTTTGATAGCTCGCTGGTAAAGTGGCAGTTAATTCTGGCGAGTACTCTATATTAGCGGTTTATTGCTTCCCATGGCAGTAGGCGCTCAGAAGGAAACGTTTCAACTTATATTAGTTGTCAGTTTTGAAGCCCAGATTGATACATTTCGGTCATTTTAGCCATATGCAAGAGGTGCTTTCTTTTTTCTACCGTGAAACTCCTGTTTTCGAGGTGGAGTGTCAGTAGGACTTTTTTGTTAGTGAACGCTTGGAATTAGGATATAGCAGTAAACGACGTTCATTTAAATGCAGACGAATTTCATTCGAACGAACCTAGTCCACTAAAACTCCAGTACTCGTCCGAAATGGGTGTTTTTGGCTCGAAGTTAGTTCGATAATTTCAAAATTTTGTTCGAAAGTTGTTCGCACATATCCGCTGCGGTTTATTTATTTATTATGTTGTTAGGACCGTTGGGTGAAATATAACCGCTGGCTATTGACCGTCTCAAAAGTCTTAGGTAACGATTCAAAGCAAACTATTGCCTACCACACTGGCAAAGCCAAAAGGCAACATTATGCAACATAAATCTGGCCTGTCCACTCACTGAAAGGTTTGCCAACCAGCAGGAACTGGGACACCCTGGTTCGGAAATAGGGGTGATGGCTTTTTCTAGGGGTCGCCTTCGGTTAAAACTATGAGTTTCTAAATCTAAAGAAATTTACAGTTTTTAATGTAAGCCGCTAAAATATCTAACAAATAATCTCTAATCTCATAGACGCTGTCAAGAGGTTCAGCCAGAACACATCATAATTTTGTCATGGGATACCCGTTTTAGCCTAGAGGGGAGTGAAAGCGCAAAGCGTATTACCTTCAACCGATCCAAATAGTACAAACCGAAGCTTGTGTCTTATGTTAATTGATATAAGATATGAATCACTATCAGCCGCTGTACGATTGGTTGTACAATTAGAGGTACAATATTTTGGACAGTAGCATAGAGTGAGAACGCTAAATAATTTAGTAAAGTACAATACATTGGGCATTGATAAATATTTATATAGCAAGGCAGTATAGCAAAGAAGGTGTAAATAGCATCTTTATTTTAGGATTATAGTATTAATAGATAATGCTAAAAGTAATAATATAGTTAATAGGCGATAGATATATAATAGCAAAATGGTTCAACTCAGCTTTGCGGCAAAAATAAGAGATGTAAACCTTAATTCCTGGGCTATATTCGGAAGAAAGTGCTGATCATTTGTTGCAAAAAATTTTGACATCGAGAGTTAAATTTAGCGATGTTGATAATGGTAACGACAGGAATATCGACATATAGTGACCAACGCAGTGGCATAAGTAGCAGTGAGTAACCGCAAATGGAACTTCGCTTTTTTGTCGGAACCGGAACCTGGTCTTTTCCATGAGGTAAAATAAAAAGAACAGTAATTAACGACCCTCTTCTTTGTTGTGGGTGAATTATGGGCATATAGCTTTATTTGACGTGGTAAATACGTTGGCTTCATTGTTTTAAAAGTAGGTTGGGTGGGTCGTTATTTCTGTCATATGATTGATGGTGCTATAAACGCTAAATTTTGGCACCAAAATTGTGAATTTTGTCATTTTTCAACTAGTTGCATGTTTTTATGACTTGATGGGTTACAGACTTTTCTAATCAAGTTGGGTAACTGGATACGATTAATGCAATAATTGTGCTTACGTCGAACGCAGACCATTCGGCAAATACTGTAGCCCTACAACGCAAAAACACTATTCACGAAGTTGTGATTTTATAAATCTTGAATGCTACCGTCTACGTTGTTATGTTATTTGGTCACCAATAAGAAGTCCTATATGATTTGAGGAAAACTTCTGCTAGAAGTAACCACAAAACAAGCAAACTTGAACCACGACACAAAAAGCGAACTGTTTTCAAAAATTCTTAGCTCAAGATGTTAGGTTCCGCCATGGTGTAGAGAAATTTTATCAAAAAATGCATAATATTGTCGCGGTGTATCGTGAGGTTTGCTGAAAAAGACACATTATCAGTTTCTCAACACCCTATGTGCTTCAGTTATGCAAGTAGGCCTCACCGTTTCAACAGTTATCCCCTGTGCTTCCACTGAGCATATAGGCCTCACCTTTTAATTCTTGACGCCAATATGTGCTAAAAATTACTGCCATTGGTTCTCCTTAGTGTAATGAGGGTCTGTTATTATCTTTTCGTGGTTTAAAAAGGGCTTTGTTAACTCAACTTCTAATCTCAAAATAGGCAATAAACACAGACTAGCCATGGGCATCCCAATTCCCGTCACCGAGTAAATTACTGTTGCTAGACAGTTTCAACAGTGTGAAATACTCAAAATTGTCTTATATTGCACAAGTATGTGTTAATTAACTTTTAAAGACATGCTTGGAAGTATTATAGTTGCTCGCAATTTACTAAACAGGACCGTTGGACTATAACTTAAATAACGCCATCTATATAACAAATTCTAGTCTACGTAGTACTTCGAAATTATAATATACGCTAATATTTGCATGATTACTTCCTTGTGTTTTATAAAATGTTTAGTAGAGGTCGAATAATGGATGTTGGGAAATTAAGAGTCTACCCAAATGTACCTGAGCCAACAGAAAGACAGAGTGTGTTTCGTTTTTGTGTTTAATGTTTCAGTAATATTTAGCCTGTTAACTAATTTTGACTTGACATGTAAACTATTAATCCAAAATACACCATGCGGATATCCAAAATACTCGAGACAGGACCTACGATTCCGGCAAAAATTAGCCGGAACCGGAATTCAGGTTACTCCCTGATAAGCAGTGATCACAATGAAAGTGATATTGCACACAACACTACGTGTACGATTGGTAAACCAGGCATCGTTCAGGCTAGCGGCTACACCAGCACTGACGGCGCTCCGATGGCATCGTTCTTACCCCATTCAACAACAGAAGAACAGTACGATAAACCATACATGGAGCCCCGCGGCATAAATCCTGTGGATCATGAAAATTCCGAAGGGTTCAATGTAACCACTGTAATGAGAAAAAAATCCGCAATTGATTAAGTATTTTAATGCAATTTTTTCCTGATGCGGTTACTAAACACATTGTCAGCGAGGCAAACTATTACCAGAAAACAGCGTGATACTTCACGAATATCGGCAGAAGACGTTAATAAGTTTGTGGGAATAATGTTCAATGCCTCAGGTACAAAAATGTACTGTGCTCGTGAAACTCGTATTGACCCGGTTTCGAGATGTACATATTTCACGGGCTCTTCATCGGCTCATTCAAATATTGCGCAGCATCGGCTTTAACAATGATGACCTTGTGTCTACGAGGAGTACCCCAATGCGTATAAGCTGTTTAAGATTAGGCCTTTGTTAAACATGGTTCGGATACGTTTTTGGCTACGGTGGAAGAAGAGGAATATGTGACCGTCGAAAAAACGATGATAAAGTTTACCGAGATATTTCTGTCAATGAGTAGCTCCCAAATAATCCTACACGAAATTCACAAAGTCTAGTCTCGCCGTGGGTCCTCGGATTACATAACTTCGAAATTTATCATGGAAAACGAATGTGCATTGCTTTCGGTAGCTCGGAGTTTATTCGCTAACACGTCGAATACATCTGATGAAAGGGCTACGCTTGGGCTAGGCGGACAAGTAGTTCTTCACGTGCGAGGAGACTTTGAAAAAATGCAAAGCTCTATTTCCGTATTCATTTTCGTCGTTCTCACTACTTTTGCCGAACTCGACCTTAGGCACTTTTGGACCGTTTGTGTAACACTCGCGAATAGTATAAAGGGGTGCCCACCATTATCGGAGAAGGAACTTGCTTAGCAAGGCTGTGGTGCGATGCAGGTATTCACCGAAAGTAAGAGTTTGACAGCGGTATTACAACCGATCTGCCATTTTTCGCAAAAATACTGGCGAAAATCCGAAATCCACCGTAAAGCGTTTCGCGAAAACGGGGAAATCCGCTGGAAAACACGCAGTCGAGCGCTTTGATGTCTCCATAAAGCCGTCATATGGACGGCGTCGATAAAGCCAACATATCAACAACGCTTCTTCTGTGATCGAAAACCTGGTACAAACGCATACTTTATCACGCAGTTTCGATACCCTAGCTCCTTTAATCGCATTGCAAAGATCAACTTCCTGTGCGCGGTCGAGCAAATTTATTTACTTTCAAACTAACAACAGCGAACCCTTTATTGCGAGGCACCGTGTTTCAGCGACGTGATGGTTGGCAGAACGTTTCTGATGGCATGTGGAATCCGAGGTGGATGACAGGGATCTGTAGCCATCAAAACAGCGGCACGTAAAAATTGCGCAAGCCGCAGTCGATGCTCGGTTTAATCAAGTCCGCATCTAGCCTGAATGCAAACCTATGAAGTTGAACGCATCGCGATGTAAACTTCGAGTTTGCAGCGAGCGTTCATTGTGGAATTGCACTACATTTCTCGATTTTTTTTACAGGTTTTGAATTTGAAGCCGGACTCAAATTTTTTTACAGGTTTGGAATTTAAAGACGGCCTCAAATTTTTTTACAGGTTTTGAATTCGAAGTCGGACTCAAATTTCTTTACAAGTTTTAAAGTGGAAGCCGGACTCAAATTGCTTTACAGGTTTCGAATTTGAGGCCGGACTCAAATATCTTTACAGGTTTTGAATTTCAAGTCGGGCTCAAATTTCTTTACAGGATTTGAATTTGAAGTCGGCCTCAAATTTCTTTACATGTTTTTAATTTGAAGTCGGACTCAAAATTCTTTACAGGTTTTGAATCTGTGCCGGACTGAAATTGCTTAACAGGTTTCCTTATTATAAGCACTACATAAATTCAAAACGCTTGATTTTATAAACGTTCATATTGATGTGAAATTTAATATTGTTTTTACAAACTTTATTGCTTGTAGCTATATATATGTAGATTATTTTATTATAGTGCAAAAAAATAAGCAGAAGCGTATATTCGTGTTTTTCTGTCAAGGAAAAACTTTTCTGGACTATATATCGGAATACAGTCAGTGGACTGGTAGTAAATAATGGGTTAAAATTAGTTGCCTTTATTTCTCTAATTGATTATCCTTCTTGCCTTGAAACATCTCAATTTTTGCTTTCTACCTGTTACCTGTCGTCCAAGTATAACTGAGATATTTCAGGCTCTATAACTTTCATGCAAAAATTTTCATGTAGTAGACTATTAACAGTGTTCGGTATGGTATAAAGGTTTTCTGTGGCGGTTGGTTCTATAAAATCGATTGATATTTTATACATACATGATAGTAAGCGGCTATTAAGGCACAGTACTGGCCAGGAATGTTCGCTTCTCGCTCGCTTCTCGAACATGTTGCAGCGTTCTCTCTTGCTCGAAAGGTGATGTTCATGTTTGGCTTATACCCGTGTCTTGTATTATTACATAAACTTCGTATGGATGGAGTTACACATACTATACAGGTTCTGCAAAAAATAAGTGCAATCGAAATCGGTTGAAATTTCGTTTAATCGAAAATAATCAAAATTTTATAAATTTGAATTTTATTCAACTGCGCTAAAATCTAAATCAATCAAAATCGCTCGAAATTTCGATCGATTGTTTTGCACTTAATTCTGGCCGGGACTGTAGAGTTCACCTATGCGAGCGGTGTTTTTTAGGACCTGATGTCGTTTACTTGGTTGTTTTTGCTGTGTTATCCTGGCCTGTCCACAGTAGGGGGACCCCCACTTTCCAAATTCCGCCATGTTCGTGAGATTTTCCCCCATGTCCGTCCCCCCTCTCGGCCCCATGTTCAACTAATTCCAAAAATTTTTCATGTCTGAAAATTTATGTTTTTTGTTTGCAAATTGGTTTTTAAACATAAATAACCACTATTTATAATGCTAAAATATCGTTTTTCTAGCTTGAAAATATATTCACGGTAGTAAAAATGCATGAATACATAGAAATATTTAGTATTTTTAAGCAAAAATTTTCCCTCCTATTTTCAATTTTCCCCCGAGAATAAGCATGAGGGCCCCCCGAAGTTTCCCCACCCCACTTTTCGGAGGGCTGTGGACAGGCCAGTTATGCATGTATCACAATCATATTTTGAAGGATAAAGGGCGGTCAAGCGAGCTGGAAATCGAAAATATCCACGAGCAAATGGTTATTTCCCAGGCGAACAAAGGATCTTTAGCAAATGATTTGGCAATCAAAACTCAAGAACTTCATCATTGCCAGACCAAACTTAAACGATTAGAATATTCCAACACACAACAAATTAACGATTTAGAGCGACAGATAACTCAGACGCAACGGTAAATAGTCTGCAAATGTAATTAATAATGTGTAAAATTATCTTTTGTCACGTTCGTCAGAGTGTGATTTTGTTATCAGCTTTTAGCAGACAATATTATATGCTTCAGTTTAGCTGCAGCGGCTATGATGGTTCTACGAAGGTTTACAAATCTGCTCAAAACTGGCGCACTACAATTTATTATTGTCCCAGATTCAATCGGTAGCATTAAGGCCGAATCGATATCATAATAATCTGGCTTCTCCAAAATTATAGCTGATCGCATGAGCTGGGGGTCCCAAGGTTGGAACTGGGGGAGCCAAAAATATTTGGGACGCGCGATTCCCACAGTAGAACTGAGGGAACACAAAGTGAGAATATAAAAAAAATGCCTAACTTGGAAACTGATTGGAACTGTCTTTACTAAAAAAGGGAAATTTTTGTGATTTTTAGCTTCACATTGGAAAATTTAAGGATTTTTTAGCAAAAATTGGGAAAAATGTATTGCAATTCCACAATGAACGCTCGCTGCAAACTAAAGTTTACATCAGCGAATCGTTCAACTCATAGGTTTGCATTAGGCTAAATGCAAACTTGATTAAACCGAGCATCAACTGCACTTGCGCAATTTTTACGTGCCGCTTTTTTAATGGCTACAGATACCTGTAATCCACCTCAGATTCCACATGCCATCAGAGACGTTCTGCCAACCATCAAGTCGCTGAAACACGGTGCCTCGCAATAAAAGGGTTCGCTGTTGTTAGTTTGAAAGTAAATAAATTTGCTAGAACACACACAGGAAGTTGATCTTTGCAATGCGATTAAAGGAGCTAGGGTATCGAAACTGCGTGATAAAGTATGCGTTGTACGTTTTTCGATCACAGGAAGAAGCGTTTATTTTGATATGTTGGCTTTATCGACGCCGTCCATATGACGGCTTTATGAGAGACATCAAAGGTCGACTGCGTGTTTTCAGCGGTTTCCCGTTTTCGCGAAACGCTTTAGGTTGATTTGGATTTTTCGCCAGTATTTTTGGAGAAGTGGCAGAGAATGATCTGCAGTGTAAATTGTTACTTGATGGATGCCTTCACCCCCACCAGCCTTGCTAAGCAAGTTCCTTCTCCGATAATGGTGGGCACCCCTTTATACTATTCGCGAGTGTTACACAAACGTCCAAAAGTGCCTAAGGTCAGTCCGGCAAAAGTAGTGAGAACGACGAAAATGAATACGGAAATAGAGCTTTGCATTTTTTCAAAGTCTCCTCGCACGTGAAGAACTACTTGTCCGCCTAGCCCAAGCGTAGCCCTTTCATCAGATGTATTCAACGTGTTAGCGAATAAACTCCGAGCTACCGAAAGCAATGCACATTCGTTTTCCAGTGATAAATTTCGAAGTTATGTAATCCAAGGACCCACGGCGAGACTAGACTTTGTGAATTTCGTGTAGGATTATTTGGGAGCTACTAATTGACAGAAATATCTCGGTAAACTTTATCATCGTTTTTTCGACGGTCACATATTCCTCTTCTTCCACCGTAGCCAAAAACGTATCCGAACCATGTTTAACAAAGGCCTAATCTTAAACAGCTTATACGCATTGGGGTACTACTCATAGACACAAGGTCATCATTGTTAAAGCCGATGCTGCGCAATATTTGAATGAGCCGATGAAGAGCCCGTGAAATATGTACATCTCGAAACCGGGTCAATACGAGTTTCACGAGCACAGTACATTTTTGTACCTGAGGCATTGAACATTATTTCCCCACAAACTTATTCACGTCTTCTGAGATATTCGTGAAGTATCACGCTGTTTTCTGGTAATAGTTTGCCTCGCTGACAATGTGTTTAGTAACCGCATAAGGAAAAAATTGCATTAAAATACTTAATAATTGCGGGATTTTTTTCTCATTACAGTGGTTACATTGAACTCTTCGGAATTTTCATGATCCACAGGGATTTATGCCGCGGGGCTCCATGTATGGTTTATCGTACTGTTCTTCTGTTGTTGAATGGGGTAAGAACGATGCCATCGGAGCGCGGTCAATGCTGGTGTAGCCGCTAGCCTGAACGATGCCTGGTTTACCAATGTACACGTAGTGTTATGTGCAATATCACTTTCATTGTGATCGCTGCTTATCAGGGAGTAACCTGAATTCCGGTTCCGGCTAATTTTTGCCGGAATCTGTAGGTACTGTCTCGAGTATTTTGGATATCCGCATGGTGTATTTTGGATTAATAGTTTACATGTCAAGTCAAAATTAATTAACAGGCTAAATATTATAAAGATTAAACACAAAAACGAAACACACTCTGTCTTTCTGTTGGCTCAGGTACATTTGGGTAGATTCTTAATTTCCCAACATCCATTATTCGACCTCTACTAAACATTTTATAAAACACAAGGAAGTAATCATGCAAATATTAGCGTATATTATAATTTCGAAGTACTACGTAGACTAGAATTTGTTATATAGATGGCGTTATTTAAGTTATAGTCCAACAGTACCTGTTTAGTAAATTACAAGCAACTATAATCTTCCAAGCATGTCTTTAAAAGTTAATTAACACATACTTGTGCAATATAAGACAATTTTGAGTATTTCACACTGTTGAAACTGTCTAGCAACAGTAATTTACTCGGTGACGGGAATTGGGATGCCCATGGCTAGTCTGTGTTTATTGCCTATTTTGAGATTAGAAGTTGAGTTAACAAAGCCCTTTTTTAAACCACGAAAAGATAATAACAGACCCTCATTACACTAAGGAGAACCAATGGCAGTAATTTTTAGCACATATTGGCGTCAAGGAGATTTAAAAGGTGAGGCCTATATGCTCAGTGGAAGCACAGGGGATAACTGTTGAAACAGTGAGGCCTACTTGCATAACTGAAGCACATAGGGTGTTGAGAAACTGATAATGTCTCTTTTTCAGCAAACCTCACGATACACCGCGACAATATTATGCATTTTTTGATAAAATTTCTCTACACCATGGCGGAACCTAACATCTTGAGCTAAGAATTTTTGAAAACAGTTCGCTTTTTGTGTCGTGGTTCAAGTTTGCTTGTTTTGTGGTTTCTTCTAGCAGAAGTTTTCCTCAAATCATATAGGACTTCTTATTGGTGACCAAATAACATAACAACGTAGACGGTAGCATTCAAGATTTATAAAATCACAACTTCGTGAATAGTGTTTTTGCGTTGTAGGGCTACAGTATTTGCCGAATGGTCTGCGTTCGACGTAAGCACAATTATTGCATTAATCGTATCCAGTTACCCAACTTGATTAGAAAAGTCTGTAACCCATCAAGTCATAAAAACATGCAACTAGTTGAAAAATGACAAAATTCACAATTTTGGTGCCAAAAAATTTAGCGTTTATAGCACCATCAATCATATGACAGAAATAACGGACCCACCCAACCTCTTAAAACAATGAAGCCAACGTATTTACCACGTCAAATAAAGCTATATGCCATCATTCACCCGCAACAAAGAAGAGGGTCGTTAATTACTGTTCTTTTTATTTTACCTCATGGAAAAGACCAGGTTCCGGTTCCAACAAAAAAGCGAAGTTCCATTTGCGGTTACTCACTGCTACTTATGCCACTGCGTTGGTCACTATATGTCGATATTCCTGTCGTTACCATTATCAACATCGCTAAATTTAACTCTCGATGTCAAAATTTTTTGCAACAAATGATCAGCACTTTCTCCGAATATAGCCCAGGAATTAAGGTTTACATCTCTTATTTTTGCCGCAAAGCTGAGTTGAACCATTTTATTATTATATCTATCGCCTATTAACTATATTATTACTTTTAGCATTATCTATTAATACTATAATCCTAAAATAAAGATGCTATTTACACCTTCTTTGCTATACTGCCTTGCTATATAAATATTTATCGGTGCCCAATGTATTGTACTTTACTAAATTACTTCGCGTTCTCACTTTATGCTACTGTCCAAAATATTGTACCTACTAATTGTACAACCAATCGTACAGCGGCTGATAGTCATTCATATCTTATATCAATTAACATAAGACACAAGCTTCGGTTTGTACTATTTGGATCGGTTGAAGGTAATACGCTTTGCGCTTTCACTCCCCTCTAGGCTAAAACGGGTATCCCATGACAAAATTATAATGTGTTCTGGCTGAACCTCTTGACAGCGTCTATGAGATTAGAGGTTATTTGTTAGATATTTTAGCGGCTTACATTAAAAACTGTAAATTTCTTTAGATTTAGAAACTCATAGTTTTAACCGAAGGCGACCCCTAGAAAAAGCCATCACCCCTATTTCCGAACCAGGGTGTTCCAGTTCCTGTTGGTTGTGAAAAACTTTTCAGTGAGTGGACAGGCCAGATTTATGTTGCATAATGTTGCCTTTTGGCTTTGCCAGTGTGGTAGGCAATAGTTTGCTTTGAATCGTTACCTAAGACTTTTGAGACGGTCAATAGCCAGCGGTTATATTTCACCCAACGGTCCTAACAACATAATAAATAAATAAACCGCAGCTTATATGTGCGAACAACTTTCGAACAAAATTTTGAAATTATCTAACTAACTTCGAGCCAAAAACACCCAATTCTGACGAGTACTGGACTTTTAGTGGACTAGGTTCGTTCAAATGAAATTCGTCTGCATTTAAATGAACGTCGTTTACTGCTATATCCTAATTCCAAGCGTTCACTAAACAAAAAAGTCCTACTGACACTCCACCTCAAAAACAGGAGTTTCACGGTAGAAAAAAGAAAGCACCTCTTGCATATGGCTAAAATGACCGAAATGTATCAATCTGGGCTTCAAAACTGACAACTAATATAAGTTGAAACGTTCCCTTCTCAGCGCCTACTGCCATGGGAAGCAATAAACCGCTAATATGAAGTCGCCAGAATTAACTGCCACTTTACCCAGCGAGCTATCAAAGAGCAAAATATTAAATTTCAAAGTAAAATTTTATTTTCCCACAAAAAAAGTTCAGAGCTAGCGAGCATTGTTAACATATTCGCCAATGTGCAACTACATTATATTCTTCTCAAGGAAGAAATAGGACGCTCACGCTGAGAATAAACGTGTACCCTTTTTAATTCTCAATTGCTTAGTGGCACTAAATGTGGATTTATGTTTGGAAACCAGCAAACATTGGAAAAGATGAGCGAAGCATTGGCTTCAGGGAAAAATGATAAAAATAATCAAGCAACCAGTCCCCATTTCCTGAAATATGTAAAGACTACAGAACTTGTAGTACCTTTTCAGCAACAAGCACTCCCAATAAATCACGCAACGTCTTCAGTTCGAGGCCTAAATCCGAGGCAAAACTTCCTTGAAGCGTTTTTCCTGATGAAGCAGCTTTTCGCTGTTTGCTATAAGTCGTCTACAATGTAAAATGAACCTTAATAAATGATTCTAGTACTCTTATAATGTACTACACCCCAGTAAGTTTGATCAGCTCCCTCAATTTATAGCTTCAAAACATTCTGCATCTTTGTTCGACACCAATCAGAAACAACAGCTAGCTGTACGCGAAATTATAGCACTTAACTGATAGAAGCATTCTAAGATATTAAAAATGTTCTACCATGACAGCCAACATATTAGCAACACTTTTAGTGAAACTTGAAAAACAAACAAAGAAATGGCTAATTTTATGTTTAAATATGATGAAAATTTCAAGTTTTATAATAATGAAATGTGGTGCTTATTATTGTTTGTTGTTCAATCTATTTCTACTATTATAGTGAAACTAAAACACGACACTGTTCGAAATGCAACCATAACAGTAGTAGACCACTGAACAAGAATTCTATAGTAGGACAAAAGGGCAGTACCTGTATATTGGGCTGATTGCGAACTCCCTAAAACGCGATCAATTCATTGATCAAACTCCGAACACGATATTTTTGGACGACAACGAAAAACGAATTGTAAAACTTGAAAAAAGAATTATTCGGTAGTAACATGTGAATTCCGCCGCCTAAATAATTATTTAAAAAATGGACAGGAATGACTGCGCGGTGAGTGCTTAGACATAAACACTAAGCCGTTTTATAAAAAAGCGGTTCGAAAAGCTTAAAAGCCGCTATACATGCCTTCAAGTGGTCAAGCTCATGTACACGCCGCCATCTCCGTTGATTCTAGGCACCGTCGGGATCGGCTACGACGGCTTTTGCCTTCGAAAGGTTTTTGACGTTTTTCGAAAGTTTTTTTGTCATCGAAATATGTTATAGTTTATTGTATTAACACATTTTAAAATGACAAAATTATTGTTTCTCGCGGAAAATCCTTCAAGTGAAAGAATTTTATGACAGACAGATAGATAAATTTTACGCTACATAGATTTATTTATTAAAGATTTATTTTGGCTAAAATAGAGTTCCTCGAATCTTTATGAAATCCACTATTATAACCATTGAAGAAAACACACCACAAAGACTAACCGTTCAACTTCGACTTTGTCTTGTACGAGCTTCTCCACGGTTGATGCAAGCTTTTCCGGCGATAACATATCGAGTTGATATTGCAGTCGGAGATCTTCTTGTTGAAGTCTTTCTACTTCAGCCTTCAATTCGGACTAAAATGGAAATGAATTAACTAAATTTATTAACAACAATTGACGGCAAATTAATGCTTTTATGACGAGTACATACTATGTTATAAGTAACTGTGCCTATAACTAACACTGTGAAATCAAAGTACTCGCAAGGCAAAAGCAACTAACATTTTGTACACATGTTAAAGTTTGCTAAATATTTACTTTTATTTCTACTTGTAACTATATTTTATAGCAAGTTATTGTGGTACAATTATCAACCCAAAAAAAGTAAGTGACATTTAATGCTATGTAGTCGTATTAAGACTAAAAACTTGTTCAGCCATTATACTTTATACTTGATATCAAGCATTGACGCAGCTA